>BGNK01001974.1:15515-40157 GCA_003297005.1 Symbiodinium sp. clade A Y106
AGGGTCAAGAACACCGGACAGAGTGTCCAAACCTGGATCTTCGAGAAGTTCGTCTACGAAAAGATCACGGAGTTCGACCAAGGTGCATGAAAAGGGTCAGTCATCTACGAGCCGAAGGGTTATGCCTACCGAGACGGAGAGTCAACCTACGGCACGTGCATTGACCAACTCTGGAGAAGTCACCATGGACACAATTCCCGCGCTTGAGGACGCTTCACCTATTGGTTTCCCGTCTCCCGTTGAAGGACGCGGAGAACTTGCCAGGACATCCGCTTTGGACCAGCTCCAGGCTACGCAACTCGCGCAGCAGATGTACTACCGGAGTGAGATTCAGAAGTACGAGGGTGTCATCCAATCGTTGGTTGCGGAAATGAGGGAACTTCAACAGGAAGATGAAGGTTCAGAGATGCGAATTCAAGAGGTGGAACGACAGCGTGACACTGCTTGTCAGGTCATGCAACACATGAACAATGTGAACCTGGAGATGAAAGACAATTTTCAGTTGGCCATGGCAAGGATCACGAAGAGAGCCAAGCTCAACGGCAACGTGATCATATGATCGCCGAGGAACTCGCTCAACGACTACATCAAGAACGGAATGAGGCTGCTCAAGGCCTCGTTCAGCTGGAAGAGAGAGCTCAAGGTGACGGTATGCTCATGGCCAGAGAGTAAGCTCACAACTGAACTTCACGAACGTGCAAAAGAGAATCTACATCTTCGTGCAGCGATGGCAGAGTCTGAACATGCTATCATGTCCATGAGAGAACATCTTCTACTCGCCAAGAAGGAGGAGAACACCGTTGCTGATGGCGCAATGCATGCGCGTACATCAGGAGCTCGTGAGCAACAAACTCTTCGCGAACGTCTTGGGGAAGAAGAAGAATTTCGTGTCATGGCAGTGCGAAGGGTGCAGATGGCAGAAGATCAACTACGGCACGTCGAGGACAACGCAAGGCAAGCATTGCCGACTATGCATGAAGAGCTGAACGAGCTGAGAAGGACGTGACGAGTGCAAGAGGATACTCACGCGAGAACACGACATGAATTTGAAGCTGCTCGACTTGCCCTCAACTCAATGTTCAACGTGCACCATCAAGTATACCCATCTCGTCGAGAACTGCTGAGTCTGGCTGGGAATGCATTAGTACGGATCGGGCTAGTGCTTTTCCGGTAGGAGTGGAGGTACGATCCCACCGAAGTCCGGCCAATCGTGAGAGGTTCCCTATCGCAGAAGCCCTACAAGGGATGTCTTCATCGGTGGTGGTGGAAGAACCTGCACCTGGGCGTCTTGCGCCTCGTGCATCATCGTCTTCCGTTTCCCCCGACAAGAGCATCATGGAACCGAATGACGGCAGAGTCGTACGTGATCGACAGCTCAATGAGGTGCTCAGATCGCTGGGTATAACAGGACGATCGTCTTCGTCATCCCACAGCGGTTCTAAAGAGGTCGGTCATGACGGTGATGTTGCGTCTGATATTGCGGTTGCCGAGCTTGTTGTGGAAGATGCAAAGTTGGTTCAGGCACCAAAGACTCAAGAATCATCACCCTGGGAGACACGGATGAGACAACTAGAATATGGATATCTTGAGCAGGTTGCCGAACTACGAACTGAAATGGATAAAGCACAGAAGGCCGAACAACGACTTCGTTTGGATCGAGACGAATGGAGATTGATGGCAGAGAATCTTCAAGCGCCAAATGATGGCAATAACGAGGATGAAGGTGAGGATCATGACGACGCTGGCGATCTACCAGCTTATGACAATCGCGGTGCAGATCCCTCTCCCGACCCTGACGGTGGTGATGATGATGGAAATCCGCCGCGCAAAACGGGTAAGGGCCCAGATCCTGACCCACCTGATGGAGATGATCCTGATGGAGGTGATGATCCGGAGGTCACGGAGGTAAAGATATCCCGCCGTGAAGCAGACAAAGTCGTGGTGCCATCATTCCCGACGGTGACCCATCTCGATAATTGGATGGCCCCATGTGTTGCGAATGTCCTCAGCGCGTGTGCGGATCCCAATCAGGAGGAGTGGATGAAATGGCTGAGTCCAGCGTTTCGACCACACCCAGATATCGAAGGTCTCAATGACTCTGGTCACAAGAAGTTCAAGTGCATCGATGTCAAACTCGGGGTCGCCATGACGTCTATGTTGCGTGCTGGAAGTGACAAAGCTGCCGACATCTACTTGGAGGTGAACCGAAAGGCCAACGATTATGTCAGATCGTTCGAAGGGAAGATCATCAAGGGCAGGCAGAGCATCGCAATGATATATGAAAGTTTCAGAACTCGTGACAGACTTGACATGATCGTCTCCCTGGACTACCTTGTGAAGCTACAATAGCAAGGAGACAACAAGCTACACCAGTTCAAGCAGACATGGTTGGAAATTCTCACGCGAATGCGAGAGGAAGATATTCCTTCAGAGAAGGCATTACGTGATTGCTTGTACAACAAGACTAAGGATTCTTTTTTCTCCTGCCATGAAAATGGAACTAGGGTTGCACCATGAGCACCTGACCCATGATGATCCGAAGAGATCGTATGCCAATCTCTTGAGCATCATCGATCGGACCATTATGAGACGGCGGGAACCGTCTAATCTCGTTCAGACACAAGTCGGTTTGCGACAAATGCCGGAGGGGAAGGACTTGCTCGCTGCTCCGGCAAAACCAGCAGCTCCATCCCCCAAAGGGGGACAACAGTCAGGAAGGCCCGACAAGGGAGGTGGAACACCTAGCGACGCAGCTCCGGTGCTTCCTCAAAGCAAGGCACAGGCCCACGCAAAGACGAAAGCCAAGCCGAAGCCACATGAAGTTCCAAGCGAGGAAGTACCCGCCGCAGAAGCAGGGCGTCCTCCGGATCCTCCTGGAGGTGGAATTGGAGATATGGAGTTTGGCGAAAACGATGAAAGAGAGATTGACGTCGAAGGTGAGGGTGCACCATCAAAGATTGGCACCCTGAAGGCCGAAGCCAACACTCTCGCAGACTTGTGCACTCATCGTTATCGCAACCCGTACTGTGAATCGTGTATTCGAGCGAAGATGAAGCATTTCCGTACAAAGCGCGGAGCATTTCAAAGAGAGTTGAAGTCATGGGGTGATTTGATCACATTTGATTTCCTCGACATGCGCAGAGCTGCAGACGCAGGTTTGGGCATTGACGACGGAGCAAGAGAAGTTTTGGTCGTGAGGGACATCGCAACGCGGGTGATTGCTGCTATCCCAACCGAGTCAAGACATACAGACCAGGTCGTCAACGCTCTCAAACGGCTATTCCGAATTCCGAAGACGCAAAGTCAAGATGGCCTACAGCGACGTTGCGCCTGAGTTCGAAGCAGCACTGGACGAGCTGAGGATACCACTGGATCATTCACTACCTGGCAAACCGAACAACAATTCTCTTGCGGAAAGGACTAATCAGGAGATCATCAACACTGTGTCTACGGCCATGCTTCATGCCGGACTACCAGCGCAACACTGGACTTGAACATTGAGGACGTTGAAGGCGACGGTGATTCAGCATGGAAACGAATGGCAGGCGATGACTTCAAAGGGAAAGCCATACCATTTGGTTCAAAGGTGTTCTTCAAGCCCACGGACACAAGGGACAAAACCTACGATCACAAGTTCGATCCGAAAGGGATACCCGGCGTCTTCGCAGGGTACGTCGTGACAACAGGTCAGAATTGATCTCGTAAGTATCGAGCGTGGGACATGAAGGAGTTTGCGAACGTGAACTTGTCCATGGATGCAGCAGTTCCACGAAAGCTTGCTCAACCTTACCAAACCGAGCTCGTCTTCTTCCCCAAGGAAATCACATTTCTGCTCAAAGCTGAGTACGAGAGGGTGAACGAAACAATTGAAGGTTTAAAAGATAACGTGACCCTCCAAGGGCAAGAGATCAAAGATGATGACGATGACGATCACGACGATTCCTCAGGAAGACCAGGTGGAGGTGGTGAGGACAAGACGATTTGGATCACGACAAACCACCACCTGATCCCGGAGAAGATCCTGATCTAGCAGACATTGAGTTAGCAGGTGATGAAGCACCAGATGAACTCGGTGGAAGTGAAGCTGTTGTTGCAATCGGTGACAAGATACTTGAAAGAGCTGAACGAGAAGCTTTAGATACGATGCCGCCGTTACCACCTCCGGATGTGCTTCCATCAGGCAGACTCATCCCCAAAGGTGATAGTGAAGAACCCGGAGAGATCAGCAAAATCCTGAAGGAGAAGAAGCTAGCGCCTGAGGAGATCGAGCATTGGGGTATTGGCATGAAAGGTGACGGCAAGATCTATCTGAATGATGATGGCGAGGCATGTAAGATCGACAAGCGTGGTGTGCCGTACAAGGTCGGCAGTGACGGCAGAGGCTTTCTTCCTACCCGCAGACTCATTGACAAGTATACACCAGAAGCTTGGAAGAAATTGGGCGAGGCAGAGAAGAAAGCAGGCTACAAAAAGGAGAAAAGAGACAAGGCTCGATCTGCCAAGAAGGAAAGGAAGAAAGCCGCGATGGGTAAGAAAGTCATCAGCAAGGTGCTCGACGAGATGAGGAAGATGATCCAGCAAGAAAGTTCAAAGATCGAGGAGTTCTACTGGGTGATCAAGTGAAGGATCAGAACATGGAGGCAGCATTGTTCCAGGACTTCGGCAATTCTCCAGCTACGTTTGACGCCTCCAGATGGGCCGATTACTACGAATGCCTGCCTGGCAACGATGTGCAAATGGCGGACGCAATTCAAGCATACATTCAGGCAAAACTGTCTGGGGTACCATGCTGGGTGGAACTTCCTGATGAAGCATGGCATCCATCTGCTAACAAGCACAACTACCGCCGTCCAGTTTGCCGCTTGGTCAAGGCCCTATATGGGCATCCTGACGCTGGAACTATGTGGGAGCAACATTGTCACACTGCAGTACAGAAGGTCGGGTTCAAACCAATTGGTGACGAATGGCCATCATTATACCTCCATCCAGATCTGAAACTACTCCTTGTGATTTACGTGGACGATCTGAAAATGGCGGGTCCTACAGCCATCCTGCCCAAAGGGTGGAATATGCTGTGCCAAGAACTTCGCCTCGAAGAAGAAACACCATTGGGATTGCACCTCGGATGTCGCATCTCCAAAGGCGAGGCAACATTGCATGACAAGACGAAGGTGCAGACTGTTACCTACGACATGGAGACATACCTTGAGATGACGGTCAAGAAGTACTGCGATGTCACAGGGTTCGACTCAACGAAATTCAAGACGGTACCATCGCCAAGTCCAGCTGAGGAAACGAAGCATCACCCAGCTCGGGCACCGGCACAACACGGTAGAAGTCATCGATGCACGTGGTGTGGACACACCATGCCTGTTGACGCGGATGGTCGGCTTATCCCGCCTCCACCTATTCCCAAGGTGCCAGAGGAAGAGGAAGTCAGCGAGGCCAATCGCGGAAGTTTAGCGCCCCAGGCTGCGAGCATACTCATGAAGTTGCTCTATGCCGCGCGCATATGCCGCTTCGATCTGTTGCGCAGCATCAACAATCTCGCACGCAAGATCACGAAATGGACCAAGAAAGAGGATGCTCTTCTGCACCATCTCATTGCGTATGTGCGTCAGTCCAAACATCACATGATGATTGGTTGGGTGGGGAACTCCTTGGAGACCTCGTCCATTGGACTCTTTGCGGATGCGAACTATGCTGGCTGTGGTGAGAGTCTCAAGTCTACCTCTGGTGCGCATATGCACATTCAGGGTCCTCACACTCGTTTTCCATTGGCGGGACTCAGCAAAAGGCAGGGGTGCCTTAGTCACTCCACACCTGAGGCCGAGATTGTCGCGGCCGACTTTGCTATGTCACGTCTTGGGCGGCCATTATTCTTTGGCAGCAGCTGGGGGGGGGGGTCTGACCCCAACTTCGTCTTCTACGACGACAATCAAACCATGATCGGAGTGATTCGCGCAGGCAAGAATCCAACAATGCGTCATTTGGAGCGTACACATGGCATCAGCATTGGCTGGATGCATTCCATCTTTCAAGAGGGATACGTTTCACTTGCCTACGAAGTCACCGCCAAGATGGCTGCGGATATTCATACCAAGTCATTCAAGGACTCCGTTTCTTGGACTCATGCGTGTCAGCTGATCAACATCTTTCCGCCGGCCCTCATTGGTTCCCAGGTGATCATGGATTTGATGCGTCCGACTCATTCTCAGAGTGCTGATAGAAGGGCCATCAACACTACTCGTTCAAGAGCCAGGTCCCTTGCTTCCCTTATACTGAGACGCCTATACTGCCACAGGTGTTGTGTCGGGCCGGTCTATCCAGCAAGGTTGGTTTGCAAGAACATGACAGCGTGGACCCCATATTGGTTGTCAAGTTCCCGCGCATGCTGCGGGGGCCGCCTTCAGCGTTGCCGCCGGGTCGTTACCTTCGGTCGACCTGGATTCTCCGTGAAGGGCAGTGGCATCAAGTGGAGGATAAAGCGCACATTCCTGACACCCCAGCCAAGTTTGATCGCTACGTGGAGCGTGCTGTGTTTCAGTATCATCCCGTTCGAGGTCAGCTTCCACGTGCTGCCGTGTCGGAGGCCTCACGCTCCATGCTGGGCCCGCCACCGCTTGGCCAATGCTTTGTGCGCGCCCTGCCTGCCAAATGGCAGTCGGTGGTTGCCGCGCTAGCGCGCGCCATCCATGGGGGGTACCAGGGCTTCACACTACCTCTTCGTTTCAACGGTCGACCCTATCGAACTCGCATTTCTTATGCAGGCGCCTCCGTTATCGAAGATATGTGGGAACATATGGCCAATGGAAAACACAGATGATCGTTGAAGTGCCTCCCGAAGCTGAAGTTCAGCAAACCAAGCAGTACAAGATGCTCGCTGAAGATGAGTCGTGGGTGAGTGTCAAGATCGACGGGTGCACACCTGGACAACGGCTGGTCATGCCGTTCCGTGAAGGTGATCAAAATCTTGCATATTGCAAGGTGGGCCTCGCCGCAAACATCCAGATCCGGCCTAAGTTGTCTGACAAGTGCTGTTCTAATCATACGCACGCAAATCAAGAGTGCATGTACGAACATGCGGAGAAGGGCCGCAGGACCAGCCAGGTGTCTCGCAGGCTGCTCAATGCTTTGAATTTTCGGGCACCTAACGAGGGAAGGCTTGTGTCGATGCCCGTGAGCATTCCTAAGGGCCGAGTTGACCGCGTCATCGTAACCTGGGACGGTGCGCGCGACGTTTTTGTCGAGCCCAAGGGTGCGAAAGGGTGTGTCCGCATACGGTGCCGGGAACCACTCGGTACCTGCGCACGTGAGGACGAACTCATCCAAAAGATCAGCAAAGCCTGCAGGAACGATCTTCACACGCCTGTGCTATTCGTGGCATCGCTTTTGCGGTCAGGTGAAGGACCTGGAGAGGTTGAAGGGTCTCGTGTGGGGGGAAAGTCGTGTCCTGGGGGGAAGTACAAACAGTGTGTTGAAATCTCTCAAGCGCCTACTGAAGAAGTGTGCGGAAGCGTTTATTTTTCACTTGACATGCCGACATCATGTTCGTGTTGGTCGTGGCCTGAATTAAATTACATGCTCTCGTTTCGAGCAGCAGGGTGAAGAGGGTCAAGGTCGCTGATCATGTCGATGCTACTGGTGAATTAGTCGGACGTAGGATTGTGCTCACGAACATGCCTGAGGTTGAGCGTCTTGGAACCAATTTCTCTGAACATGTTAGTCACAAGTCTGAGTGCAGTTTGTTCCGATGCATTGATGACACATGGAGGTCAGTTGCAGTGCTTGTGCGCAGCCTTTTTCATGCTCATGTCAGGACCAGCAGATGCCACCATGACACCGACCATGACAAAAGAAATCGTTGGTGCCGAGGTACTGATTTTGGGGCTGATTGCAAGACCATGAACAACTAAGGTGCGGACATCGCGGATCGGGGAAGTGCTTCTCTTTCGGAGAGCACTGAACCGTGAAGCGATCAATAGGGATAGGTTACTGCTTCTCTTTTGGAGAGCATACCCCATCCCCGAGCCATGGCCTACCAAAACTTTGCTGGAGAACAACTGACATTTAGTTCGAAGACATCTTTGCCTCCAACGGCGGTGTCCTGAGTTCCCTGAAGAAGTACGGCAAGTTCATCGAAATCTTTGTCAATGACCCGAACAACGCTTCCAAACGTTTTCCTCGAAAGATCACCAAGGATCGTGTGGTTACCAACAATAACAAACTCATTCGTGCCTGGGCGAGCTGGAAGGCACCACCTCTGCTATTGATCTTTGTGTGCGGTGGACTACCTCCGAACTGAGACGTTGATGTTCGCGTTCGCGAAATCACAAGGGCGTGCATCTTGGCTGCGCCTCCTGATGTTTGGCGAAAATGCTACGGTGATGTCCTCGGCGCCATCATCAAGATGGGTGGGGCTATGAAGCATCTGGCGTTCCAGCACATACGGAAGCACCTGGTTGATCCTGAAGTCGTGGTCGATGAAGCCTCCGCAGCAGTCCCGGCGCTCGAAAATGACAAGGACGGAATTCGATTCGATCTCAATACTTATGCGATTGAGGTCGTCAACGACACGAACTTCTTCAATCTGGACGTCGTAGCGAACAACACCGAGGTGCTGTACCAAGCCATGAGTAGCACAAGAACCGACATGTGGTACACCGTGAACCAAGATTAGTCGAGTCGGGCTACGTTCACCAATGTATTTTGAAAAGGACTGCATTGCAGAGTTGGGAAGACGAGTTCAACAATATGGATACTGCACCTGCCCCCCTTTGTGACGGTGACGGTCTATTTCCACCCAAGCTTTCGATGCATCCTAACTGGGTGTACAACACAGGACGAGTCCAAACTCCCTGGTCGGATGTTTTGGAGCCTGAGGGCCTGAAACCGCCCAGCCATGGAACCGGTGCAGAGCAAGACAGAGATTCCGCATCGATGCCCAAAGCGAATCGTCATCATCCTCAAGTGCACAACCTCCTCCTCCTCCTCCTCCTCAACCTGAAGATGAGCCAGCACGCCCGATGTGGACGGAAGTTCCAATTCCTGAAGGTGCGATGGGGTACAATTTCCTGTTCTTCAAGCCAGATGGCTCAATGTGTCGTACAGTTTTGCTGACGACAACAAGAGACATGAATGAGTATCCGCCATCCATCGATGAAACGCCCAAGTACGTGGACAACCCCACCGATGGTACAATTGGTGTCGAGCACTACGTTAGGAGGTTGGTCACGTACCTATCGAGGTTACAGTCGGTGACACAGAGCAACGCAAAAGGGTTAAACCTCAAAGTCTATGTGAAGCTGGACACGAAGGAATGGTTACGAATGTGTGCGCAAGGTTGTATCATGCTTGTGAACTGACATCCTGCACGCAATTGCCGGATCCCGTCATGCTCACTGCGGCAGCTTTCGTGAAAGACGATGACGACCTCAATGGTGACCTCAACACTGAGAAACGTGATGCGGCACTGAGGGTGGTTCGAACCCTTCGAAATGAGCTAGGTCTTGGAGGGCGACCAGATTCGACGCCAGCCAGATCTCAGGCGACATTGTCGGCAACGGACTTTGACCTCATGGCGAGGAATCGCAACACATCGCAACACTGGCAGCTATACATTGACAGGGGAAAGTCTACGCAACAAAGGATGGCATGATCTTCGCGCGGTTACCCCACGTTTAGTGGGAATTACAACTGTCGCGGAACAACCAACACGTTGTTCAGCATGGCCGAGGCAATCGGAGAAATGACAGACGTGCAGAGGTCTACCCTGACGATACATGTCCATCTCTCGATGCAATCAGTTGTCCTCGACAACTTGATGTGGCCATTCAGTGACGCAGCAGGTGGAGCGGATCTGAGACAGAACACCCAGAGAATGCTCAAGGAAACGCACGTCGACCCGATTGTGGAGATCGCACAGATGACAACAAGGGCACCAATCGTCAACATCAACCATGACCCAAGGTTCGTTGCCGCGAAAGAGCGAAATCAGTGGAAAATGGATGGGTGGGGTTTCATGCCATGGGAGCCTATGTCGCTCTGGAACTTCGAGTTCGCGGATGCGTGGTTACTCATGGATCCTCGCTTTGGTCGAAGATGGCAGTCCACATGACACACTCATCGAACGGATACCACATGCTATCGTGGGAACCAGCGGGTGATGGAGATGAACATCTCCGACTGTGGAGAGCTTTCGCCGTCTACGAGAAGCAATTGCTCACTGAGAAAATGGTGTCGGTCTGCTTCATGGACCCCAACAAGATCCGCGATTGGGATGAAACATCACGGTTCCGATGCTCAGTCAACAAGAATTCTCGGAGATCTGGGAGGATCAAGGTGAAGTTTCAGTGTCAATGGGAGTGGATGCCTCAAGGTGGATTGATGCCGAGACGAGACAGAACATCCAATCCGGAGCGCAGGGCGACAGTATAGCTGAGCATGCCTCAGCGATTTGGCAGGAGTTCGAAGTCGCAATGATCATGCCTGAGCCCTACTACGACCAAAGACAGTACTGGTTCAAGATGGACACCTATGCCTCAATCGATCCCGGATATACTCCCGGAAAAGCATTTATTTTTCCTCTGGATGCCGAGGGACGAAGACCCAAGAAGCATTCAGCCAAGCCACTTTCCAGTGCAATGGAACTGGGTACCCTGGAACATGCATAGGATGCGCACACACTGGAGCGATCAGGAATCAAAGTCACTTGGCTGACTACCCGCAACTTATCGATTGCGCACTGGCCTCCGCGATGTACGCCTACGATCACATTTGCAATTCAAAGACCCGCGCGAAGACATGGTTGCTTTCCTGAAGGTATGTGCTCCGGTTGCCTACACTGGTTACGCAAGACGATTTCTCACTTTGGTGGTCTTCGACTTGCGCCGCACCAGGCAATTGAGTACGCTGGATGGGAAGGCAAAACAGTTGGCATGGGACAGAGCACCCAATAAAGACGGGGAGCTTTGCAGTCTACGCTGGATTCGTACCAGTAAGATCCATTTTGACGCCTGAAGATCGACGAGAACTTTACAATGGAGTGACCGGTCCACGTGAAGAACTTCTGGGCGATACACTGGAACTTGCGCTTGGTGTGCGTACCTTGGCGACGAGATACCCTTCTCACTTCATCAACTGGGGCGGATCTGAGGGTGCCGACGCCTGTGTGCGGGGCCTCGAAAGATCAATCTGGCGTTATGCTGCTGCAGAAGCCATTGAATTGCATGATTACAGCAGATCAACCCAGGGCAAGATCCCGTCCGAAGCAGGATGCGGAAGTCACAGCGTACATCAGCAACTTGACTCAAGGGCTGAATGTTGCGTTCGAAGCCGTGGTGGATGGAGATGTCTTCACTGCAAACATTGAAGGCAATGACGAGTCCACTGAGGTTGGTGTGGCGCCACCCATGCCCGATGAAACAACGGAAGCTGATCAACCTGAAGAAGAAGAAGCGGATACTGTGGATCCGGATGAAGAGCTTCACTATGCGATGAGGCAACGGATGACGAGGAATCTGGAGGAGCTTGCCGATGGCGTCGTCGCAATCAAGAAGCGTGTGCTTACGTGTTGCGTGGCGTGCGGAGATCCAAGGCACGTCCTGGACGATTGCGAGTTTATTCCTGCCCGAAAAAGGAAAGAATCCAAGCGGCAATCAGGATTATGCGCGACGCCCTCTACCGCTGCCCGCAACATCAACCAAGGCCACCTGGAACGAGAACAACATCCGATGTTCCGATGCAAAGTACCGATGAAAGGGTGCCCATGGATGCGGAGACCGGAAGTGCAGCTTCATCTACCAAACTCATGATATGATGGTACCAAGACGTGACCAGATCACCGAGCTGCAGAACAACCGGTACACACAGCGCGAACAGCAATATCTTTTGCAATGTGACGGGTGGGTTCGACCATTGGCTGTCCGAGCAGTAAGTGGGCATTCCGCGCATCCTGACCCTGAGATGAACCTGGTGGAGTTGGACCCGGACAGAATCGCAATCTCGCCTTCTCGAACACTCATGAATGAATTGGGGAGCTTATCATGCAACCAGCTGCCGACACTTGCACTCAATCGCCGAAAGAGGCATTTTGCCTGGCGCAAGCATCGAAGTGACCTACGGGTCAAGGCATGAAGCTGGAAGGCTCCACAGTTACTACGGTGTCTTTCCTCCTTGGGACCATCGGAACACCACAACGAAGACGAGGGTCTCAGGAAGATCGAGTTGGCACATGCCGCTTGTCGTTCTCTACGTACCTTCAACGGATCTCATTCGACAAGGAGGTAGAATCACTGACAGTGGCTACATCATTGTGAATCGACCCGTACCTTCAGACTTGTCAAGGACTCAAGGAGGTTTGGTTCAGCGTAGCTGAAGGAAACACTGAGGGCAACTATGAAATCCTCGAGAATATCATGGATGAAAGCCTTGAAGACGAACTGGTTTTGGACTACAAGGCATCCCCTATTCTCGATGGTTACAGAAGGTACCGGACACCTGCCCATGTCATGACCATTCTTTGCGAAATGCCGACAGAGACACGTCAAGCCGAAAAGGAGAGGTTACTGCGCGCCCTTGCGGCAGCAGTTGACTATCCCTTGAATGATGACCGTCGAGAGCATTACATGAGGGAAGCGGTTATCTTCATGATCAAGCACACACGTCCGGGAGATTTCTACGTTGGAAGTGGAAATGACGAAATTCGAATGCGCATTTGTCCGGCCTGCTACCATGCAACACCCTCTCGTTTCTCGAGATGCACGCAATGCTGGTCGCTCTTCATCTCATGCGGAAAGTTCAGGGGAAGAGAACCTGCAGAAGCGGATGCACCCGTGGAGGTTCCAAGACCCAACATCGAGCAAGCGATGGAAGCAGCAGCCGCAGCGGTACCAGCCGAAGATGATGATCATCTGGAGGAAAACATGACTGTCGCCGAGCCCGAAGGGGAGATGGGAGACCAACAACCGTCCGATGGGGAACCTGAATCAGATGAAGAGATGGCTGCCATTTCTGAACCTGTGGAAGGCATGGCCGACGAGACTCTCGAGGACCGACGACCCATCCTCGTTCCTGGACGCACGGACTACATCAATCCCGACCTGCAGATCGCTCAAGCAGCCATGCAACCTCCTTATTACTACGACAAAGAAAGGGGACGATGCATTGATTCCAGCAAGCATGCGTTTGCTTACATGGCGTATTTCATATGCCGAACGATCTACAAAACATGGCCTACTACCACATCGTGGATGTCTATGCCATACGAGCTGATGCAGGAGAAATTCCGGACCGGGGCACGCTATGACGTACTCGGCAACTGGCCAGTGGACATTTGCATCGTAGATCAAGAAACGCACATCAGCAGAGAGGTGACAGATGAGGAGCTCCGAACCTGCGAACTTTCAGAAGACACAGTGGTAAAGTGGATCCTCAGGACCCTGACAGGATCTACATGATCAGTCAAGCGTTTCAGAACGTCCCAGATTTTGTCCATGATTGCCAGGGCATCCATCGTTAATGGATACAGCAGAGCTACCTTCAATCCTGGAACCTATCTCAACCGAGGACAAGATGAAAAGCAGATGCACTACAGTTGCTTGGGCGTATTGTCCGACCTCATTCCAAGGATTACCGGATAAGTTCAGTTTTCTCTGATTCGCCCAGCACCAACTGGGAAAGCGAAGTTCTTGTACATCGATCCAGTGGGAGTACTGTTAATGCAGAGTCTAAACGACAACTCCGCTGTTACAACTGCGCTTCTCGTTGACCACAACATCCAGGTTCCGGCAAAATTCATTAACAGACTCAACAAGCGCAAGATCGATGCAAAAAAAATCCACACCACAAGCATCCTGCTCTACGTCATCTGGACACCAGAGACTACCTCAGCGCAGGACAGACGTCTATCATGGACGTGGAAGTTACACAGGAAGAACGTGAACGTGTGACTCGTCCATCGCATCCCAAAGCTTCACCTACGGATCGCAGCAGGCAGCAACCTATCCATCGCAATATTAACCAGTGGCTCGACAAAGGAAAGGCCAAGGGCAAAGTAAAGGGCAAAGACACAGAGGAGGCCGCCCGAGAACGCGCACGCCGTCGTCGTTGGGAACGCGATCATGTTGTCATGATTCGTCATGTACATAGAACAAGACTCCGTTTTGCGGATCTTGTCTCTCCAGGCGTGCACATGGCCCGAATCCGGACCATGTCGCACGACCTACACTGTATGCTCCGCATATATCGCAACTTTGGCTCAAGAACTTGCCAACTAGCATAGCTAGATGTCTGTACTGACCAACAGAAGGATTTGAGCCATTCCTGTTTGCATAGATCACTCGCCACTGTGCGCAAGGCGTGAAAACAGTGATCGAGTGTGCCTGCATTTGGTTGTGCAACAACGTGGAAGGGATTGCAGTTGCACCACTAGGCGACCAACAACTACATCATACAGCATCAAGGATACCAAACCCTCACGCACTAGTAATAGCACTAATTAGTAGTATTAGTCGTACTAGCAGCACTAGTAGCACTACTAGTACTATTAGTAATAGTAGTAGTCGTTGTCGTCGTCGTAGTCATCGTGGTCGTACGTAGTAGTAGTCGCAGTAGTAGTTGTAGTAGTAGTAGTAGTCAGTAGTAGTAATAGTAGTAGTAGTAGCAGTAGTAGCAGTAGTAGTAGTAGTAGTCGCGGTCGAAACAGAAGTAGTAGTATTAGTAGTAGTCGTCGTCGTCGTAGTCGTCGTCGTGGTCGTAACTAGTAGCAAGTAATAGTAGTAGTAGTAGTCGTAGTAGCAGTAGTAGTAGTAGTAGGTGTAGTAGTAGTAGGTCGAAATAGAAGTAGTAGTATTAGTAGTACCAGCAGCACTAGTAGTACTAGTAGTACTAGCAGTAATAGTACTAGTATAGTCATCGTCGTCGTAGTCGTCGTCGTCGTGGTCGTAAGTAGTAGTAGTAATCGTAATCGGAGTATTTAATCGTAGAGGAAGTCGTGGTAGGGGTAGTGGCGGTGGTAGTAGTGCTAGCAGCAGAAGTCGTAGGAGCAGCAGGCCCGGTAGCACCAGCAGTAGCATCAGCAGCAGAAGCAGCAGCAGTTTGTTAGTGGTACTAGTAGTACTGGTAGCATTAGAGTTAGAATATCAGAATTCTGTGTTGATAGAGGTGCGCCTGCAAGGTTTTACGTGGCTTTGGCTTAGAGTTTGGGATTGTAGATTCAGGTAGGCATGATTTAGCAGTAGGACTCAGTGTTGCAAGGCAGCTTCGGCGACCGGGCCCCGCAAGATGGGAAGTATCTTTTCAGGGTCCTTGAGTGTAGGGTTAATAGTCATCGTGCGAAATGAAAGTGTTTGTCTCCATCTGTATTGTGTTGAGCGGCCTTTGAGTGGCAGCCACCTCCCTAGCCTAGGGCCTAGGGGGACTCCCTGTGGCACTGTAGAGCAACCTGAAGAATAAGCCTCTGTGCATTGCCTGCGCCGTGACGGGTGCGCATGCAGGGGGAGCGGCTTTGGACAGCTCAGCTATGGGCAAGCATTGCTCCAGAACCTAAACCTTCATCACCATGTGGGCGCCGAAACCTTCATCAGCATTCAAGGTCCTTGCTAAGCGGGAGGGAAAAGTTCAAGGCTCGGATACCCTATATTGTTATCTTCACGCACCCAAATAGTTGGGATTTAGGGCTTTGGTGCTCAGGTCTTGGCACAGGCGGATCTGTAGTCTAGACATTGGAGGTGTTTGGCAGGCTGCTCCCCGGAAAACGTTGCAGAGACTGTTTTTTGTCGCCGGTTGGGGCGTTTGGCGTGAGATGGAATTGTGCACGGTGCGAGCTACTGCGCAACCCTACCACCTGCAGACCCTCTGAGATTGCCGTTGCTTCAACCCTGAGTCCGAAACCTCGCTTGAACCTCTGACCGCTACGCCTCCTTCTTGAAGCAGGTGTTAGATGTTGTTTGAAGTGGTACCGTCGCAAGACACTGTGAGTGTAAGGCACCTGAGGCTTTGTTTGCTAACGAGCACTACAACAAAGGCTTGTTTTTATGTCCTCAAGCTGAGTCTGCGCCAGTTTTCCTTCTCACCCGGCAAATACCGAGCATTTTCTGACAGCACTGCTGTGATCAACGATCGATGACAGACCTTTTCAGCGCTTCCTTCAAGAGATACTCAGTCAATACTGATCTGGATGCGTTCGTCTTGCACGAAGCTGCGAAGTTGCAGCAACTGTATAGTCGCATGCGCGCCTCTGGCAGGAGCACTTTAAGTTCGGCAGTTTCTGTGCTGCTGAGGCCCACCTGCCAATCCTGCGAGACTCAGATGCTCGCACGTCAAGGTTTGAAAGTCGTAAAGGCAGGTTTACCCTGTTTGAACACATCCCTGCGGTGCGACGCTGCTGTACAGGTCAGTTGTGGGTTCCTCGCGGATCAGGCATGTTCGTACGATCTACTGGCATATACCCTCGACCTCACGTTATAGGCCAGTAGCTCTTGATGCTGCAAGATTTGGTTAAGGAGTTGTTCCAGGGAGCCCATGGCTCAGCCTTTGCACGTGCTGGGTGCTGGGGCCTGCCCATATGCTGCATATGCTGTGGCCGCCGGCGCTTTCATCACGGCTTCAGGTTTGCATGAAATTGAAAGATCACGAGCTGTGAGCACTGTGAGCTTTGTAGATTTGAATTTTGCGTGTCACGAGTGGCCTCCCGAGCCATATGCAGCATGGAGCAACCGGGCATGACAAGCCTGGTGTTGCCTTTGGTCAGCATGTGGATTTCTCGAAATTCAAGCATAGGATCCTGCGGAGTTGCAGTGCCAATAGTAGACTGCGTAGGAGACGAACAATGGCTTGTTCAAACCTGTCCAGTTTCTTCGCCGAAGTCAGACTCCGTTGTGTCAAATTTCTGTTCGGTGCGTACCTGTAGCTCACCAGATCAGAAAAACCTTGTGTGCATGCGGTTTTTGTATCTACATGAAGTCGTGGATCCCGATTCTTCAGGAAATCCGCTCCTGTGTGGGGATTCATCTGCATCGAGCGAGAAACAGAGTTCCGTCCAACACATCATCACAAGGTTCAGCGAATGTGCACAGATGTAGACATGTACGTACGTGCGTATGTGTGTGTGTGTGCGCATGCATGCATGAATGCATTCATGGGTTCATGGTGGATCATGGACAGGTTAAGGCCCAGTCTCGGAAACGAACAGGCGCCTGGAACAACAGGCGAGGTTCGGGGATACGTCAGCCCTGTGCGAGCACGCAACACTGCCCGTCATATCCCGCATGGGGTTTCATCGGGGTGTAGTGGATTTCACTACAGAGTTTGATAGTGTTTCGGTAATTGTTTACTTATGTTCATGTTTGGGTTTCACTGTAGGATTTCTACAAGGCTAAAAAAAGTTTAGGATGAGACATCTGGAAGAAGAGCAAGCCCGCATGCACCCAAGCCCTTGAACCCATGGCGCCACAGCTTTGAATCCCGACAATCCCAAAGAAGTTCTGGTTCCGAAGCTCGAGAAAGGTCATAGTTCACCCCCGCATCCCTCCGCCCCCCGCCCCGCAAAGAGTTCCAATATTGCAGGATGCCAGACGCCACGGGGGCAAGGTGGCCTCGACAGTGCCGTTTGGTTTTGCGGGTCTTTCACGAGAAGACATCTTCGTGCCTTGATGGGACTTGCAGACGATCCCGCTGGGAATATCATAGCGCCTATATTTGCGGCCACGATCCACATGCACATTCGTCCCACCAGTGGGCACCACGCATGCATCCATCCGTCCATGCATGCATACATACACATGCATTCATGCATTAGACAGACAGAAAGACAGATTCACCCTGCATGTAAACATGTAGACATAAGCACTCGCTGCTGGGGAACTTCAACAACGAGGCATGGCATGTCGGTTAAGGTTGACGTTGTGTTTAGGATTCGAATTGATATTCCGATGTTTTGGGCCAGAGTCTACTTTTGAACCAAAAATTCGTTGGATCGAGCTCGTTGGAAGGTTTCAGATCTTGGGAAGAGCAGCGTTCACTTGTAACCCGCCTCGCATGCTGTCCTTTGGCTTGCGGCCGTCAGAGTAGCAGCCTGCATATGGCACGCGTCAGCAAAAACAGCGCTTATCTGGATGACTGGCAGAACGCGAGGAAGTCACAGTTCGTCTCGACTGCAACTCAAGCCTCCATTCCGAGACAAGAAGAGATTAAAAACCAGAGCCCGCAAACGAGCTGCCGGATAGGGGCTGGCGCCAGAGGAGCTTGGTGTGCTACATGCACCGTTGAGGCAAATGCCCCCTCCTCTTAGCCCTTTGTCGGCAGCAGGCACAGAATGTAGGGAACAATTTCGAAAAGCTCGATTGGACAACCTCGCCTGGATTGACCCAGAAATTCCAAACATAGATGACAGACCGCCAGTCCTTCTGCCAACTCCGGCCACAAGAGTTCCAGCCTGACCTTACAAAGTCCTCATTCCCGAGAGCCTGCATTGAACTGTCGTTCCAGAAGAATCGGCTTGCATTTCCGTAGCACTTCTTCTCCCTCCGATTGCATTGAATTCTTATCCCGTAGTCCGGTATCGTTGTATACTTGCGTATAGCTGTTTTCATGGTCAAGCCCCGCACCCACCAATTTCATCTCCAGCATGCTGCACGCTGACTCTTGCAAAGATCCCTAGATGACAACCCACCCGGAAAAAGCAGCTGAAGGGTTTAGGAGAGTGATGAAAGAAAGAACCTCGTCTTAGGGACGTTGCGTTGCCTCGAGTAATTGGCAAATTCTGACCTCAAGACTCCACAAGACGTCTATGCTTGAAGTAAAGCTTTATGCTTGCGTAAACGGACGCGTGGAGACGGCTCATGCATCCCTGTGCTGTTCTCTTTGAAAGCGAGTTGCGCTTCCTGGGGCCTGTGGACTACACCCTAACTTGGCCCCCGAGGCTTTGAAGTAACGAAGCCCCAAATCCTCAACTTGAATTCCTGCGAAGCCTACACTCTACGACTCTACGACATACCAGTTTCCCTGTTGGGCATAAGAGGCGCTTCCGGGGCTTGTGCTCAGGCCCAGCACAAGCAACATCTGCAGCTGACAGCAATGAGCAGGAGCAAGATGAATAGCAACCACTGTAAAAGTAATGGTAGCAACGGTGCAGTGTATGGACAATGCGCGGACTTGACCTCTGGAGTGTTTCTACACAGAGCGAGGATCAGACTCAAGGCCGAACCTCGAAGAAGGAAAACGATGTTTCCCGAAGTTGAGTATAACCTGTGATATGGAAGTGCAGCACGCGGCTTCTTGGAAAGCAAGACGCCCTCATGCAGGTCCCCAAAGGTAGGAATCCTCAATAATCCAGGATTTGGGGACCCGAACCTCTGGATATGTGAAAGCACGCACGATCCTGGAGCCCCGTTTGGCTTGTCCAGGCTGCGAGAGCCCAAACCGGCTCGGCCGTATGATACGTATCCAAAAAAAGAATGTCCAAACAGCAGAGCTTCGATTCCGACATTTGAAACCCGAAGCCCAAAACTGATCTAAACTGCCTAGGCCTCAAAGTTGCTCTGAGCCCCACCTGAGGCCGAGAAGCCTCACAGGAGGACCTCGTGGTGTAGGGCTGGAGGGTGACCTCATCCCGTATATCAGCAAGAGTTTATGGTTGAAGTTCCGGTTGAAAGTTTATGGTTTAGGGAAGTCTAGAGTCTAGAGTTCAAGAAGCTTACCAAGTCGTGAGGTCTCTTCTCTTGCTTTTTGGAGGTTGCGGACCTACCGCCGCAAGGCAAAGGTTCCGGGCTTTTTGTCATGGCTTTGGGCTTAGACGGAAAATGGTACTTGCAGAGCCTACGGTTTGGGGTCCTTGGGGCCCTGGCAAAGGCCATCGTCAAGCGGTGGGTAGAGCGAGAAAGGTGCTGCAAGAACAAGCGGCCTCACACTATTCCTTTTTTCGAGAAGTCCATGCCTCTGCCAGCATGTTTTTCGGATGCGGCGGAAGCTCTTGATTGTCTTGCATCCAAAACCTAAGCCATCCGACAACGGACGCACACTCAGTCATCCTCCAAGATTTCTGTGTGTAAGCCCTGAAGCTTGATTTAGCACCACTGCGAAAGCCGTACAAACCTGAACCAGCTCCGGCCAAAACACCGAATCCCTCATCGCAAGCACTCGGAGGAGCTGCGGCCATCTTCTCGGGAGCGACCTACTTCAACAGATCGACCTTCTTCCAAGGAATCCCAAAGATCTGGGTCAAGTTCGAAGACATCCGGCCGGTCATGGCGGGGGGGCTGGGTGGAATGACGGTTTTGTTCAGGGCTTTCGTTAATGTAATCAGAAGCTACCTACTGTACTATGGGCTCGAGTGTGTTGCGGCTGCAAGCGTGTCCCCCTTGTCGTCCGACTGCCTGCAGACCGTGAGACCACATCTGGCTACAGGAGCCCCAAAACATGTAAAATGTAAAAGCTTTCAGGCCCCTAGCCCCCCAATCTGAAGAAACCCTTCATGAAAACGGATCCTTTCCCAAGGAAGAAGAGCAAGAAGAAGTCCGGTGAGTCGGCCAAGAAAGGCTCTAAGGACGGCTCTCGGATTGTTTGCTATGGGGTTTATCAGATGTGCAGCAAGGTTCTTGTAAGAGTTCTAGGGCCAGGTTTAGGGAATTGTTTGACAAAACTGTTCCGTTTGTTTTGGATTCTTTTGGGTTCTGGGTTTCCCAGAAGAGCTGTAGGGACTTGATCGGGCTCTTGTGGAGGTTTACAAGAGCTTAATTTGGTTAGGGTAGCGGTGGGGGCTTAAGATTGCCATTGTTTTTCTGAAAGGCTGCATCCAAGCATGAGAGACAGAGGTGTTTGGAGGGTTGTGTAATAGCTCTGGCAGATTTTCGTGCATGTCAGAACAGCCTTGAGATTCTGGTGTCGATTCACGGGGCTGTTTGTGGTGTTGGCCGGCCGTCAGCACAGGGCAAACGCGCCGGGGGGGGGGGGGGTTCGAAGCGTTGACAGTATACATGTATACTATGTGCAATGTGACAAAACATAATATGACATAGTATTGTTTATAGTAATACTTATGAAGGATGTGATATAGCACATATGATATGCGATTTGTAAAGCATAGATCGTAGAACGCTGTTTAACAGGTATTTTTTAGTATGCAGAATTCATCGTAAATAATGTCTAGAACGTCTCTAACAGAATACACTGTAAAGTAATGTAACATAACAGAAGATGTTAGCATCTAGCATAGCTGTGTTTAGCTGAATTGAATAGGACAGGATAGAACAGAAGCGAAGATCAGATGTGGTAAGATGAGGTCAGGTGTCATGTAACACATAATACAATATGTAGCAAGATTCTGAATATGGCATAGCATCATGAAATATTGCACATTAGACTTAAATCAGTATACCTTCGTGCTAGCAAAATATTCTATACTGTACTGTACGATGCTAGAGTATAATACAAGCAGAAGGGACTGCTGCGGCGTGTGTACCTCAGTAGTTTTGAGGAATCTGAATCAGTTGTGACGACGTAAACTATGATTATCGTCGCACACCACAACAATCCCTTGTCAATATAAAATGCTAGTCTCATATGTAGTATAACAGAACATGCTTGAACTTACTGCAATTAAAGAAATTGAAATAATATGTGGGCCTGCACATGGGATTGTATAATAACCCCGCGCCTTTAGGTTTAGTCTTGGCATGTCCTTGTTGGGTTTTGTAAGCTTTTCTATGGTTAAACGATAAGAAGAACATAAAACGACAACGCCATCTTCATGGGAAAAACGATAACAAGAAAAAACCTATGACGACGTTCAGGGATAAGGATATTTATACGGTGTTATTATACAACCCCACATGGTGAATTTATCAAGCGTGGTTTCTCGACGGTTGGACAGGTTCGCCATGAAGTCTTGTGCGGTCCTTCAGAGCTTTACAGGCTGCAAAAATCCGAAGAACAGGTTGCAGAGAAGCATGGCAAAGCTGCAATGAAGGTTTCAGTTCAGAGCTCCAGTGGTTGTTCTCGACTGCGTTTCATCGCCCATACCTAAGCTCAGCACAAAGGCCTCTCTTCTCAGTCTCTTCTCCAAAGGCATGGTGCACGAACTGTCCGGCAGAATCAGCTTCGGGTTCCATTATGGTCGTCCCGTGGGACGAATCGCCGCCCCCCCNCCCCCCCCCCCCGATTCATTGGCAGAAGCACCGAGCATTGCCACGAACTTCGACCAGCAGGCACGCACGGCAAAGTAGTGCAGCGAGCGCGAAATTCAGCTCCGAGCTTTTCCACGAAGCACGAAGTTAGCATAGAGTTCTTCGGAGCACCGAAAAGAAGGGCAGCGGTAAGCATACTAGGACCTCCAAAACCGAAGCCCTGCGGTATGTAACACGTGTCTTACAGCGCGGGGTTCCCGGTCATGATTGCCCGAGTGCGGGCAGTTTCTACATTCGGAAAACCCAACGACAACCCACATGCAACAAAGATTTCCCCTAAAGCCAATAACGACTGCCGCAGACACCGCCTGAGACGTCTCTTCTAGAAGAACGAATGGGCGCTGCGCAGATCCCCTCAACCTTACAAAGCATTCAGCAAGCTTTATGTCATGCTTCATAAGCCTTCAACTCACGATTGAGTGCCCTTTGCACCGTGCAGGACTCGAAGCCCGCGAAAGGCTCAAAAAGCTCGCGGAGCTCCCAGAATTCCTCCAGGCCAGGAGTTTGGGAGTGCTTGCTTAGGATTTGGGATTAGGCTTTGGTGTTTGCGTTGTTATAGAGTAGAGGCATTTGCTGAGGCACACTGAGGCATAGGAAGACTCTGCTCGCACAGAGTCTGTGCTTAAAAAGGGGTTTCGGATGCTTGCTTGGGATGTGGCACGAGAGGTATGACGCTTTGTGGGCGGAAGCATATTGGCGTCTTTTCTTCGTCAGGTTTCCCTGTGACTGGTCAGAGGGTTTGCAGGGCCTGGCGTTTGTTTGCATGTCACTTCGTGTTGTCCAGGCTAGCTTGCACTACGCATGGTCGTTTGTCGTGATGTGCTTGGTAGCATGTTGCCGTGTGGTGTCTGAAAAAGCCAGTGATTTGCTCCTAAGTCCTTCGGCCTTGTCCTTCGCTCGTTCGCACATCGCTTTGGGTGTTGGTGAATTCCCCCCAATGGTTTGTCGGGGGTCCTTGCCCCTGTATGTTGTAAAGAGCTAGGGTAGTGAATCGTTTGTCTGACTCTCGTCTGCATGGAGCCGTATGGCCCTGCAGAGGTCCATGTCTTCTGTGTAGTTAAGCACATTCAATGCTTCAGGTGGTGGCAATGCAGCAGTCGGGTCCGGGTTTGTTTGAGGAGTACACGATCCTTCTTCGGTGACAATCGTTGGCCGACTGTTTCAGGCCTTTCGACTGCTTAGGCTAGGGTTGCTCACAGACTGAGAAGGCCTGCCTGCAGGGTCGTTCTACAAGCAAGTGAGGAAGTCCACTTTGAAAGTACCTGCCGACAGTGATTCCCACTAACCTGCCGGCAAGCACAATCCTTGTTTTAGAAGCTTGCCGTGAAACCCAATAGATTGCCAGAATCCTCTCCAGTTTGGAATTTGCGAATCCCTGCTTGCCGCTAGAAAGGAGCGTGCCACACGTCTAAAGTCCAAAACACAAGCCTGCTGTTGTGTCGTTTGATTTGCTTGAGGGCTTGAAGTATTTGATGTTTCCTCAGCCAAGCTCTCTGGCTTTGGTGGTTTGGGATCTTTGCAGTTTGGGCTGCAAAGACTTTGGAGTTTGGCATCGGTAAGGGATTGCCTCCGCGAGCAAGGTCGCGAGACTCGAAGCACGGATCTCACGAGGAGGATGCTGCTTGGACCGCAGCTAGTATCCCAGCCTTGATTTCTTCGCTCTGCATCCTTCGCAGGATGTACAAGATAGAAGGCTTCCAGGCATAGGCTGTAGGGCAGCCGAGAAAGAGGGAGAGAGAGAGAAAGAGAGAGAGAGAGAGAGGAGACAGAAGCACAATGTCGATCCATCCTATGTGCCCCCTGCCTGCCTACCTGCCTGCCCACTGCCAGCATGTATATTATGTGTGTATATACATATATGTATGTACACCTATGCGTGTATGTGCATGCAAACACATTACCGAATCGATGGATTCATATAGACAAATGAATCAGTAATCAGATATGCAGACCCCTATAAATGGTCAAATACACAAGCAAATAGATAAAGCAAGTGCAAACTATAGTTTGTTCCTTGTTCGTGTGTTCAGACACATACATAAACAAGTCATGTGTATGTGTGTGTATATATATATATATATATATATATTTATGTATACACATATGCCACAACCCACGCATCACCCTTTCTTGGAATAAGGTTTGGAAAGTTCTAAAGTATTGGTGTATATTGTTCGCTCATGTCTCATAGCCCAAGTGTTGGTGCTACTCGACGACAACGCATCTTCTAAGTAACGTGCAAGCACGAATACAACATCGAAGCAGTGCTGTCGGCTGCTCTTCTTAACAAGACTGCAACAGGATGATGAAAGCTTTTCTTACTACTGCGGGAGTGTGGAATAAGGGGTGGGGGTTCTTTTTGGGTATTTTTTATGGTTTTTTTTTGGTATTTTTTATGGTTTTCCGTTCGGCAGACGCGCGAGTCAGTCAGTCAGTGAAGCAGCTAGTCGGTCAGTTGGTT
>BGNK01001974.1:41674-60286 GCA_003297005.1 Symbiodinium sp. clade A Y106
TCGAAACCGGCAAAAGAGGGGGCGTGTTAAAGATATATGATGAACCGGCAGGTGAATCGTTATCGCCAAATGCGAGCGCGTGTTAAAGATATCCGGTGAACCGGAATCGCCGAATGAGGAGGGCGTGTTTATGAAGATATATGATGAGCCGTTATCACCAAAAGAGGGGGCATGTTTAAGATATATGAAGACATATGGCCCATCCTTGCGACGCGTACAGGTTCCGTACATCGAGGCCCNGGCCCAGAAAACCATAAAAAATACCCAAAAAAAACCCTAAGTTTGGCCTATCCTTGTGATTCTTACAGGTTTTTTGCAATCGAAGGCCAGAAAACCATAAAAAATACCCAAAAAAAACCTAGACCCTGGAATAAGGCTGTGAAATATGCAATTGGCTGAGAACCCGATACGAATTAGTTGTGTTTGCTTTGCAGTATTTACACGGTACTTTCCTGACGTTCTCAGTATTCTCGATAGTGTTTTTTATATTACTCGTTTATGTTGTCGCCTGATACTTCATCGACTCTTAGAAGTGAGTTAAGTAAGTACGTTTCAGACTTTCAGTTTGACGCTCCGAAACAAACATGTATAAACGGGTAGTCACTTGATATGCAGGTTGGATGCAACAAAGTTCATACGGTTCAAGCCGTAAGGTATTGAGGAAATGCATTTGGCAAGCTCTGATGATTTCGCCTTGGTTGAACCTGTTTTGTTGTTCATCGTTATTGTTGCTTCCTTGGCTATCTACCTCAGTCGCATTGCCGCTATGATCGGTTCTTTTCCAAGACTCATCATAAAGTAGTGCAGCGTTGCAGAAGTGCATATGAAAGTTAACAGCAGGGACGCCGATGTGAGCGCTAGAAATCCAGAACCTAGTCAAGTGCTACGTGGAAACTTGGTGAACAATCAAACACGCGCTGAATTCTGATTTGTAGATGAACACTGAACACGTAGCAAATGTAAGTGATGTGTTTACATGATCACGATCCGTTGCATTACGTTAAAGCAGTGTCCAAACATTGGCTGGGTGCTGCTCGTACGGTGACTGAAAACACAGATCTGAGACACTGATACAGTCGTAAGAAATATTAGTTGAACACTAACTGTTTGTAAATGTTATTTGGATACTGTAGGTTTCGTGAATCGGACTTTATTTAGCTTGCAGTTTAAGTTTCAGCGGGTACTGAATACAGGGCGACGAAATACTAAACAAACAGATGTTGTTTGAGTGGATGTTCTTTTAATGAGTAGCTACTGGATACATTTTTGCTGTTATTTTCCAACGGAACCATGTGTTGTCTGTATCATTTAAATCATGCACCATAGCCATAGCATCCAAATTCCCTCGAATCGTTCATAATACAGGTTTTGGAGAACTTGCACACACTGCACATCGGCATAAGCATACTGACCAATGTAGTATTGTTACAACAGCTACAACGACAAGGTGTTTGCCTGGTTTCTCCCTGTAAGGGGCTTTTGGATATTTTAAGAATTCT
Organism: Symbiodinium sp. clade A Y106; assembly: GCA_003297005.1. NCBI lineage: Eukaryota > Dinophyceae > Suessiales > Symbiodiniaceae > Symbiodinium > Symbiodinium sp. clade A. The sequence goes on from BGNK01001974.1 coordinate 43,174, forward strand.
GGATGTTGTTGGAAAATGTTGGAAATCTTAAAACACAAAATGATGGCACTCAGTACGAATATCTTGGAAGCTTTGGAATTTTGAGTGTGTTCTGAGAATTCCAGAAATGTTGCAAGTCAAGAACGGAATTTTTTGGGTTTACGGGAAATTTCGATTGGTGGCACGAGCCCCCAACCCAGGCGGATGGTGGCATATTTATTGTACCTGATGAGTTCGGGTGTTTTTTTTGGGGGGGGGACTTTATATATATATGTATTATATATACATATACATATAATGTACATATGAGCATTGATCTAAACATCTGTGTCTTCGATTCTGTATAACCGCTAAGGGCATGTCTACCCGCTAACCGTGTAACCTTCTTGCCTTGGGTAGCCTGAGCAGGGCAAACAGCATACAGTCGTGTTGTCTTTGTCAGCTATGGCTGGGATGTGGTCAGGTCATCCAAGATAGGAAGAATCCAACTGGAGCAAAACGAGAGTAAGACGACTAATCTCTACAGAATACAGCCATGTCGAAACGGAATCAAGTCCATCACTTTTTGTGTTTGCTTCATCTTCGAAGACGGGCTTGAATCACATAAAGATTTCCCGGCTTCATCTGATCATCGGAATATTTACTTCGACATGAACTGTGCTTGCACTGTCTGCGAACTCGGGGGAGATGCGTAAATTGTCACATATGCGACAGGATTATACCCTAGTGATGGGGTGCCGCAAGCGTGTCTTTCTTGCATGTCGCATGACCTAGCCTGTAAAGATGGCTTAAACCACTTGCTGCATTTCGCGGTGAAAGATGCACAGAAGGCCCCACCACGTTGCTGAGTTCATTCTCGAAACCGAAACAGCGAGTTCTGGCAAACTGTACAGTGCATTGCACTGCGAGAGTTTAGGTTGATCGGTGAAAGCCAGCTGCTTTGCAAGAACATCCATGTCCGAAGCACAGTCTCTTTCAAATGTCGGTCGCCCGGTACCAAAGAGGTTTACATTCTACAATTGGCAAGTGCTTCCGGCATGGTCAGACCAGCAACGCATTGTGTGCAGGCGTTCATTATTGCCACCTCGACACCCGGGAGCGGCTGAGCCGTAGCAAACAAACACCCGGCCTGGCCTGACTGAATCCGTCAATCCGTTCGGACGGCGGTCGGTCTCTTGCTTCAGCTTTCCGGGCTTGTAGCACTTAGACTCAGACTTTCCGGGTCGAAGTGGTCGCACTCAAGCAGATCCAAACCACCAAAGCCGATGATGCAGAAAGCAAGCCTAGCAGCGTGTGTGTGCTCCAAGGATCAAATCGGAACCGGAGCAAGCATTCTTGCAACTTGCCTACGAGCCGGGTTCAGTGGGTTTGGATCCCTGTAGGTTTCCCCAGCTTGGAACGTCGAAATTACTATATTTATTGTACCCCAACCACAATTGAACCCCCGGCTATATATGACTGCGCGCAGAGTTTGGGATTCCGCTGTAGAGTTCGGGGCTCGAGGGTGGAGGGGTTTTTCGAGTCAACTTGCTAGTTAGACCAGTTGTTCTTCGGGCTGGTGACCGGGGGCTTTTTGGTTTGGTGCGACTGGTGGATTCAAGGCTAATTTATTCTTGAGCTGTCGATCCTCCGCAATGCCCACGAGCTCCTTCCACAGGGCCTTTTCTAAGTTCCGAAGCATGGACTCGACGAGTCGACAAGAGGTGTCCTTTGACATCAATGCGCCGCCGGAGGGACTCGAAGAGGCTCCTGGGATTTTTTTTGTGGGGGGCCCGAGCTTCTTCAGAGAGTCTCAGAAACGGCGCATGATGCATCTTCGGCCTGGGTTTTTTTTGGCCCTTGTAGGGTTTTTTTATGCCCTCAGCCCGTCTTTGTAGGGTCATGCATCTTCTTTTTGGCGCGTTTTTAGGAATGAAAATGACATTGAATACCCAGCTTTCGTTTAGGGCTCGTCTTCACATGTTGGAAAACAGGTGCATGCCCTGTCACTGAAGAAGGGTTTGTTGCTTGTGGGTGGGGTCCTTTCAAGGACCCTGCTTTTTAGGGTCGTGGCCCCGAACGCTATTGCTTCTTTCCACTACTTTTTTCCGGGGCTGCTGCCTCTGCTGTTTAGAGCAACCCTACTTTTCAGGCCGGAATCACAATAGTATGGTCCGCTTACATCACTGCCGATGATGCCCGCATAGCCTTGTGGCAGAGAGGCCAGGGCTATTCAGGGCTCCATGCTTCCTCCAGCAAGCCTCAAGCCCCAAGCACAAGCTCCCATGGACTTCTGTAAAGATAACCCCTACAGCCTCTGCAATTCAAACGAACCCAAGCACAGGATGAGTTCTTCGACATCCCAGACGGGGCCACTGCAGCGAGGCTTGCCGATCTCAAGGCCGTGTATTAAGTTTTGGGGTCGGGCTTGGGAGTAGGGTTTGGATCTAGTGGCAACGTGGTTTGCGGGTTAACGGTTTCGAAGATAGGAAAAAAGGGCTTGCTTGAGATTCCTGGATAATGCCCCCGGACTTCTAATACTCGCGGCGGGTCCATATCCGCTTGGGGCTCATGGCTGTCGATCGGGTCTGACAAGTCGGGTAGTTCGGTGCTCCACACTGTCATTCACAGGACACTTGCATCATGGGACTGGTGCTGCCCGGAGGCTTGCTTGAGGAGGGCAGATTGAACTTCAGCTGAGTAACGAAGCACGGGTCGGTTACGGCAGCGACCTTGCCCAGACGGCCTTGCTAATAGGCCAACCCGAATTCCCACATTACAGTACAGTGCTTTTCCGGCCCCCACAAAGGTAAGAACAGTACGGGTCCCTCCATCCAGAAGCGGGTGCCCGCGCCAAGAAATTGTTAGCTACCTCCTCGCTCCTGCTTCACAAACCTGTAGAAGTGAAGCTCACGGCTTTTTCCCAATTTCAGTCGCTCGGAATCCTGTTTCGGCCGGACCCAGAAGCGACCAGCCACACTCCGTGCGCCCGACGCCGGACCTAGACCCTACAGCGAAAGACAAACGATATCCCCGCGCAAATTGCTCAAGCAGCATGCACCAGGCGTGGGACTGGCAGTTCTGGTTGTAAAGCCAAGGCGCAGGACAACGCGAGCTACATAGTTCCTGCCAGACCTCATACAGATTCTTACCGCACCGCGCGAAGGGCGAGGGTACAGACGGTGCTCCAACACCATTAGCCCACGTGAGGCAGAGCTTTCGAAACCCCACAGCGCCTTGAGGCTCCGCATCAAGGAGCAAGCGATTCGGGGATTCGGTTAAGCCGAATTAGGGAGGTCTCTTGACGGTTCTAGTCGTTTTGGTTTCCTACGTGTTCATGATAGTGAAGTATTCTACAGTACGGGTTTAACAGGTGTTTTGGGCTGTTTTCGTTTCGCAGGAGTTTTGATATGTCCTGTGTTTCGGAAGCAGGTGTCCAGGCTGGTGGAGGGCCTCGCAATAGTATAGCCATCTTGTGTGCCCAGAACCAGTGTTTGCATCCTGGGTCTGCTTCCATTTGTCGCAGGAGAGTGAGTTGTGGGCCTCGTTCCTGGCGGGTCCAGCTTGCAGCAAAGAGGGCTGGGGTGCCACCACAGAAATGTTTTGCTTCGGACCGATTTCGAAACGAACTAAGCCACTTAAAACTGGAATTTAGCAATCTGGAATTCTGCTGTAAACGGCATATATGCATCTCATATAATATCTACGGCCGGAATCAGGAAACCTAAGCGCCGTACTTCAAAGATTCCTGGACATGGTACGCTTCGGGGAAGGTAGCAGCTGTAGCTATACCTGCTTATACCCCTGCATACCCTGTCTTACAACTGAGCATTGAAACCTTCGCACACGCTCCAGCCACTTGGAGGACCGGCTCGAACGAACGATCGGTGTGGATGCGGCTAAGTTGCTTGCTCACAATGCGGTGGTTGCTGAGGGGTCTAGACTAGGACTTTTGAGACAATTTAGGCCGTGTTTCTAGTCATCCTCTCCTGTAGTTCGGGGTTTCATGGGTTTGGCTGATCAGCTTCGACAGCAGCCGTAGATGCATCTAGGGCAACATTCCTCCGGGCCCTGGTTGTTCACTTCAAATTGAGAGCCAACAAGCATGTCTTCACATCCTTGTTTTCTCCTATCCACACTACTTATGTTGCAGACTACTTGTTTCGTGGAATATGCACCGTAGCCGTAGACACTGAGGTTGAAGCAACACGAAGGAGCAGGGCAGAATGTCATACCCGAAAGAAGGTGGAAACAACTTTTTCGGTCCCGGAGACACAACTTTGATGCGTTTCGGCGCGGCAGCGAGCCAGAGAGAGTTTCGGGAACCTAGGCTCACAGTTTGGGGTTTCGGACCTTGGATCCTGGGCTTGGGGGTGTAAGGAGTTCGAGCGGCCCAGGATCTATGATGTGCCGGACGTGGCGCTTCCTGCTCCCAAGATCCTCGATAAGAAGTATACGTGCCTGGATCTTTGGGAGCAGCTTTGAATCGGCTGCTCGTGTCGTTTCTACCCTCAAACCTTTGAACTCAAAAAGTGCCAAAGTGCCGACACTACAACCCCAGCTGCACGAGTCACGACCCTTCAGCATGCCAAAAGGCCTTGTGCCCGGAATCTGAACTTCTTGCGATTCGTGGTGAGACCTCAGCAACCGAGGCAATACTGCAAGAAGGTTCGCAATAACCGAGAATAAATGAAGTCAAGGTCAGCAGAGACATTGAGAACAGACCGAAGCCTCAAAGAGACGCTTTCGTCAAGATGAAAGCAAACTACAACACCAAGGAACGGAAGCAAAAACAGTAGCACGCAACAAGAACAATGGAGGTGGCGAGCTTTTGGTGATAGAAGGCGCTAAGACTGTTTGCTTGTATTGATCTCGCAAGTTATCACAATCATAGCAGCAGCAAGTTGTGAATTCATTCCTCGTGCGTTTGGTACGGATTTGTTGCTGACTCTAGCTTTCGGACCCCAGCACGTCCTCGAAGTTTTGCTGGAGATTTTGCCCGATCTTGCTATGAATGCCAAAGGCGTAACGAGCCAAGCAAGGTCCGAAACCTTTCATGGTTTCACCACCTCGTTCGGACGCCATATGCCTCGCCTGGATTATCCGACTGTCAGTGCCGAAAACGTTAAGCCGTATAAGCAGCTTGAGGCTCCGAAACATGCGCTCAACAGCCAAGCCTACGAGACCAATGACGCCAGCAGGCACAGAATCAATCCGTGCGATGTGCCGCACTGTACCACAGCAGCTTGCTGAGACTGCTTAGACCCCTGCAAAGGCCCAGTGTACGACTAAAGCCCAGCAGATGCCTGATCGGAGTGGCTTGAGACGAGCATTCGAGACGAAAAACCCGGAAGCCATCCAAGCATTGCCTACTGCAATCCATCTCTATGCCCGGCCCAGTCACGAAACAAACAACCAGATACAAGATGAACCTTAGATCAAACTCGGGAGTACAAGAACAGAGTACTGTACTATCTTGTATCAACCAGACAGCGTGTGTAATCATGTCATCCTCCTTAGCACTGAATGTTTGGAAGCCTTGGCCAAGGATCAAGTACAAGATGAGCTTCACCGTTCAGGATGAACTTTCCCTCCGTGAGTTGCCTAAAAACACCGGCAACGCCTACTTCATGAAAGGATTCGACTCGCAGCTGGGACCTGCAGGAGATGTGATCCCGTTTTCTCCATGGGGCCGAGGGCTTCACATCCGACGCAAGGTAAGTTCACAGCATTCCGGATTGGGTTAGGACGGGTCTCACCGGCACCTCAGGGTGTATCCCGGGGTTGCACAGGGGTGCGTATTCTCGTCGTTGTAGCTTGTTGGTAGTTTTCATAATATCGCTTTGCTCGTCCTTAGACACCCGGGACCCCCCGAACCCGGAACACCCGGATCCGGATCCGGAACGCCCGTAGCTTGTAGGAAGCCCGGGACACCCGGACCCGGAACGCCCGGATGCGCAACATCCGGGCCGCATCCGGAACGTGCGGAACGCACGGACCTATAAAATTATGACAACTATAGGTTGTAGGTTACAGGTTACGGTCTTATAATAACTAACTACATAAAACGGTCTAGTACCTAAGATCTAACACATCTTAATTATACCATGTATTATACATAGTATGTCGTACATATTATACAATACATAGCGCACAGACACGACATGTCCTGTTTATAGATATAATTACTACATTAAGTAATTACCGCATGCTGATTTATATCTGCACTGTCTGTACGTATGCAACCACCCTCCCTAACCTAATGTATTTGGAGGGTACCGTATGCTGATTAATATCTACACTGTCTGTACATATTATGCAACCACCCTCCCTAACTCTAATGTACTTGGAGGGGAACCCCAAACCGGAACCCGGGATCTGGGACCCGGGACCCCGAAACCGAACCCGGAATGTGGAACCCAGGGCCTGGAACAAGGAGGGACCCGGGACCTTTATGGCAAGAAAAACGATATCCTCGTAGTTGAGGCCGGCATGGAGGTTGGAGTGCTGCATCTTCGTATTCGGAGCCTTCCTGTTGTCCTGTCGGACTGTAGGAATACTCTATAGGCATTGTCTAAGAGTCTAAGAGACTACAAAAATCCTCGTGTTGGCTTCGGTAAGCTCACATACCCGCAGTCCCGAAGACTCTAATTCAGTTCTCTAGCATAGACAAGAAAGAGCGAAAGACCACACAGAGCATCACCGGAAGACAACATCAGGGCCCACATTCTGAGGCCGTTCCAAGCCGGATACGACTAGGACTGGACAAACTTGGAGCGATTTGCCGTCGCCCAGACTCCAACACCACGCGAGTGTCAAAGGCCATCATGCAAGCGGGATTATCGCATGAGGTGGCGGTGACAAAATTTGAGAAGTTGAGGAGCGCTAAAAGCCTGAATTTGACAAAGAGACAAAGAGTTCCACGTCCCCACCGAACGCAGCAGGATCTTTCCGAGAAGGCGATTTGAGTCGAAACTGCGCAGCTCTCCAAGGCTTCGGAGCGGCATCCTTTCGCCACACTGCTTCTGGCTCCGCGCACAACACCAACCCCGCCAGAAGCTTCAGCTCACCCTCCATCCCTGGACACTGCTAAGAGGGTCAAGAGGCTTATCATTTGCGGCTGTATTCTCTGATTAGTCCCTATCAATCACAGTATGGACCCCCGAAACTGCTTGAAACCCTTTTCGAAATGTACACTCAGGCGCACAGCTCCTTTCACGGGTGTCCGCCCGGATCTACTTCCAGTCATCTCACAACGGCAGGCTTGTTGATAGTGTCTTTAAGTACAACAGTGTTACAGGGATGCAATTCTTTTGTGCAGGATCTGTTGGCGTTGTATGGTACTCGGGCTGCGATAGAATCTTAGGTGGTTGAAGGTTCAGGAAAGTGGCTCTGTGCGATGTTGGACGCAGAGTCTCATACCGCGCGAGTCTTCGCTTGTCGGTGCCCGACGCCGGTTTGCACTTGGGTCGTGAATTCACTGTGGTGTCTTGGGTGTTAAGCTGTCGGTTTCAGGGCCTGGGTGTGTTTTCGGAGTTAGGCTTAGGGTTAAGTTAAGCGCAAGGGTTTCAATCTGCAGTTGCAGACAGCACCACTTTCAACCCAAATGTCCAGAGTCCAGCGTCCCCAGAAGGGTACGCACGAAACTTGCACGGCTGCTGGGGTTTTCTTCAGGTTAAGGGCTTTGGTTACAGGCTCGGTTTCGGAGAAGGTCTCCTTCCTGTCCTAAGCGATTTGGCCCTGTACTAACCTGAGGTCTGTGACAGGAGTGAGACTTAAATCCAACACTGATGTCAGTCAGTGAACCGAGAGACCTCGTCTGGCAGAGTCCCAGTTGCGAGAGCGTACATCCAACACCCAAGAAATACAATGGCACGCGAACCCCTAGATGTCACTACAGCCGGAGGTGCTGTCCACAGCAGCAAACTCTCCGGGTTCAGGCGCTTTGGAGTCTCGACACAACCGATTATAACACGCTACAGACAGGTCTCCATTGACAAGAGCATGTTGCCGGCCCTCTACCAACCCTTCCGGGAGGAAAGGAAGCATCCCTATGGCTCCCTGTCATGATCTTTACAGCTTTCAGCAAGGTATGTATCTGTATACATTAGGTCCCTGGGTACATACATGAACACACACACACATACATACACTTTGTACATACACACTTGCACCGTGCACATGCACGTACACACACAAACGTACACACATAAAGTCACATGCACTTAGACACACATACGTGCATACATACGTATGTCCGTACGCATACGCATATGATACATATGCATATGCATAGAGATGGGTGTATGCATAGACATACACATGTAAATGCATATAAGCACTTGCAAACATTCACATGCAGATGTACATGCACCTACGCATGTACGCACGCAGGCATATGCACGTGCACACTTACACACGAAGGTGTGTGCATGCCTACATACAAAAAGCAACAGACCTATGCCTTTTTCATATACTTATACTCTCATTTTCATATCCATACGCAGAAACATGTTCGTGCACGAAAGTACAGACATACACATGCAAACATACATACCGGCACACGGATAGGGGCACAGTTACTGGGGTTAGTTGTTGAAGACGAGTCGGAAGCAGCAGCTATGGTACACTTGTATGTATATGTATAAGATTCCTGTCACAGCACCATTGCCAACGTGGAGACAGCGACTGCCACGACTGCTGCCTCCTGCTGCTGCTCTTGCTTCTGCTTCTGCTACTACTGCTGTTACGACTAATGCTACTACCACTACTACTACTACTACTACTACTACTACTACTACTAGTACTACTACTACTACTACTACTACTACGACGACGACGACTGCCACGACGGCTACCTCCTACTGCTGCTGCCGCTCTTGCTCCTGCTGCTGCTGGCCCTCCTGCGACTACTACTGCTGACTACCACTAGTTCTACTGCCGCTTACATACTGCAGCAGTACTGCTACCACTACTACTACTACTACTACGACTACAACCACAGTTTCGCCGCTATCCAACAGCAATGTAGATTGCTGGACTCGTCCCTGTAGTGGCAAAGATGTGGGTTTAGGCTTTATGTAGGTATTGGGGTGTGAAATTGGCGCTTGAAGGAATCTGGGATCCGGATGCGCGATATTCGAAAGCCATTGAAGACAACTCTCCATTCGGCGTCGGCAAGCGCCTAAAGCCGGCAATGCAAGCTGCCACCAAGGCCTGGAGGATCCTTCTACGCTGTGCCCGCGCGGGACTTTCAAGCAGCCGCCCGAAACGACCGAACCCTTGTTCAGCCTGGTCCAGCAGGCAGCCTCGGGAAATCTGGGCATTAGGGTTGAGGCTTGTCTGATTTCAGCTGCCAGACACTTCACTCGAATGGGCATGAATCCTAAACCTGTTTCACCCCTTTAAAAATGTCTGTCGGGACCGCTTTTCCTATTCTAGCTGGTCTGTGGTACAAACTCTCCCCCAAGTTCTGTCCAAGAAATTGTCGCATCTCGTGTAGAACGCGCTCTGCGAGCCAGCACTTCAGACCCTGAGCCCGCATCACGTATGCCCGACGTATGCGCTTTTCTCTCGCCTTCGGGTCAAGGTCGGGGTTCTGGGTTGTAGGTTTAGTTTTGTCAGGCCATTTTGAGCATGGCCTAGGTCGACGTGTGTTACTTTGGCAGCCTGCGCATTAATCAGTGCTCTACAACCTGAGCTTGCGCAGGAGGTACCGCCTCCTGATGCGACGATCGTTCCCCGCACGTTTGGCCGTAAGAAGCATTGATGGCACAAGGCCGGAGCATCAAGAGTTGCTCATTGGGGTTACTGCCTCGTGTTCTGTGATCTGAAGATGTTTAAGGGGCCGCTCCAACATTTCCACAACTTGTTTGTCAGTTCTAGCACCAGTCGCGACACGTTGCCCCAGCGGGGCCTTGGCTACTTGTGGGCTCCGATGAGGCATCAAGCAAGATGGGCATCAGTTCTGAGAGTCCATGTCGCCTGCAGCTAAGCTAGATTTGAAGACGCCCTTATGGCGTCTTCGAGCCTCCTGTTTTGAGCATGTCAAACAGCAAGATTTGCCGCGTTGGACCGCGTCCGCGTTGGAGCTTCAATGAACCAACTGGGCTGCAGTTTTGCATTCGGCCAACACAAAAGCTCTATTGCTTCTGGTGGCTGAATGAGCCCTGCATCTCTGAAGACTGACATCCCTGCTCAATCTTTGTGTGGCCTCCACCATCTCTGCCGGCTAACCTGCGGCTCAAGAGTTTTGTCTCAAGGTGTCTCGGCACTCGGCAGACATTGTTTCCTTGGTACCCCCCTCAGGCATCATGGACTTCGCTCATCACCACGACGGCCGGATTCTCCATGCAGGGCATTCCCACGACATGGAGGGTGTGGACATCTCCGACGGTGACGCCGGCTTCGCCATCCTCCTGACCCTCCTCGCCGGCCTGGCCACCACGATCGGTGCAGCAATTGCGTTCTGTGCCAATACTGACGACAACCGCGTGTTTGCAATCTGCCTGGGCTTGGCTGCTGGGGTGATGGCGTATGTGTCCTTTTCAGAGATCTTGGACATGACGAATCAAAGCTTCCAGGATGCGAACCTCACTGAGCGGAGTTCTTTCACGTGGGGGACATTGACCGTCTTCGGAGGGATAGTTCTCGCCATGGTGGTGGAGTGGATCGGCACCAAGATCTTCCACAGACATGTCGGCGAGATTGATGTTGTGATCACTGACGCGCCTGAGCCGGAAGCGCAGGATGGGGTCAAACCCCTCAGCACCTCTGAGCGGTTGAATATGCTTCAGATGGCCGCATTCTCAGGGATTGCCGTCGCTTTGCACAATTTCCCCGAAGGCATCGCAACCTTCATTTCGACAATGGCCGATCCCAGCTTTGGGCCCGCCATGGCATTCGCCATCGCCATGCATAATATCCCCGAAGGCTTGGCCGTGGCAGCGCCCATCAAAAAGGCTACCGGCTCCAAGTGCAAAGCGTTTTTCTGGGCATTCGTGTCCGGTCTCTCCGAGCCGCTGGGTGGGTTGTTGGGATGGTTAGTCCTCAAGGACGTGCTCGGACCCGCAACCTACGGGATCTTCTACGGTCTCACCGCGGGCATCATGATCCACATCTCCTTCAAGAAACTGCTGCCGACCGCCCTGAAGTACGATCCGAACAATCGTTACACGTCGTACTCCTTCTTTGCCGGAATGGCCGTCATGGCAATCTCCCTGATCGCCTTTAGATGGGCTTGATTTCGGCATCAGCACCCAGTACCGGGATTTTATGTAGAGATGCTTTTCCTTTCCGGCACGCATACCACTCGACGGAAGATCCCAATTTTTTTGGGAAGTAGCCTTCTGTAGCTTCTTTTGCCCAGGATGATTTGGCCCTGCGCCCTCGCGGCTCACCAAGTGAGTGCACACTAAGTGTGGTCGCACGGCCGGCACATCTACAGTCCGTTTCGAAGAAACATGCGAATGTTTTTTTGGGTGGCGGGGCTTGTCACCTTTGCTTCCCTTCTTCAATGAGCAGTTACGAGCGGTTGATGTTCATGTGTACTGAGCTGGTCACTGCGAAGGAAAACGAAGTCATCGCATGCATACTTACACCGCCTGACATGTTGAGTATTGCATACGAGTTGTTGCTGGATGCAAGCCTGTCGAACCTCGCCGGGCAAGGTGAGACTCTAACAGGTACTGCAGCGGTGCGAGCTGATGGCCGAGCTCTGTATCTATGAAGAGAATGACATCCATGCTCAAGCTTTTTGTGGCCTCCCCCATCTGCCCCCTAGCAACACTCGGCAGGATGGTTTCCTTGGCACCTCTCCCAGACATCGGCTTAGTTTGTCCTCACCCGTCTGTCGGCCTGGCCACCACATGCCACGACGATCGGTGCAGCAATTTGCGTTCTGCGCCAATACTGACGATATTAGCGTGTTTACAATCTGCCTGGGCTTGTCTGCTGGGTGATGGCGTATGTGTCCTTCCCAGAGATCTGGGACGTGACAAATATCACAGCTTCCAGGACGTCTAGTCTCGCTGTGTTGGTGAAGTGGGCATGTCGGCGAGCTGGATGCTGTGATCACTGATGTGCTTCAGCAGGACGCGCGGGCATGTCTCAGCAGCTTAACATGCTGCAGACACATTCCCAGAAGTCCGAAGTCCCAGAAGGTATTGCAACCTTACATTCACGGGCTTGCCCGCACGAAGAGTCTTCTACGCGCTAAGCAAATCTAAGCAAGTCACTGCCGAGAAATCAGTGCACGTCTCACGCCTTGACTTTTTGCAGTCAAGCGGTAACCCGACACGACGGGGTCTAGCCTGCGATGGGGTCAGTCAAAAGTACCGTCCGACAGTGCAGCAGGCGAAGCTAGAGCAGCTAGAGTTTGTTGAGAGAGCTGTCTAACCTCGACCAGCGGCTTGTCCGAGCGCTAGTTCCGGAAGCCCAAGCCCTGCCAGGCCGGCACCCTTCGACATTTGAGAACCTGTGATGCTAGTGTCACGAAAGTGTGCTCAGATGCCAAGATTTCGCATGAGGCGGGATTTTGCCGTTGGGGTGTTCGGAAAACAGCGAGGCAGGTTCATGGCTTTTCCATAGTTGGTACCCCACATGAGTTTCACGCGGGGGGCATGCCTTGTGCCGGGTAGGAGATCCGAGTCCCGGTGGAAGCGTCGGTGAACAGTCAAGCGTTTACTAGTAGAGCTGTTTCATCTTAGGCCCTGGCTGGGCAATGCTGGGCTTCGTCAGGATAGGAGAGATTAGCACATGCTGAGTCGGATTGGTTTAGAAAACTGGAAACCATGAAACCGGGTCCGAAGTAATTCTTTAGCGAGCATCTTTTACTGCATGCCCAGAGCCCAATCCCAAAGCCAAGACGGAGGACTCTGAACCCTGACCTGCCACACAAAATTTACGCACCAACCATCTGCACTTTACTCGAGGTGCACCAATACGAATAAACCGACCTCAAGCTTTGACTTGACGGCCTATTCACGTGGCACAAAGCGCGGCAACCAACAGTCTGCCCAGAACCTCTAACTGTTGAGACGATGAACTGCTGGGGTCAGCTTGAGTTTTATTGACGGTGGTTGAGATTGTCAGGCTGACCAGCGTTCATGGTATTTCGCCGTTACTCAATGAAAGAGGAAAGCCGGGCTCGAGACCAGAGGTTCATTCATGAGTTTAAGAGAAATTAGGCGTGATTGAGACCCCAGGCTTAGTACTTCCGGGCATCTCATGATGTGGTCATTGGCAGTAGGGAACGGTCACAGGACGCAGGCGTGCCTCCTGATGGAGAACGGTGATTGGCAAAGCCATCACGACCTGAATTGCTTGCCACCCTAGGGCCTGCAGAGCAATTCAAAGGTTGAAGCATGCGGCCCTAAGCACTCGTTGCGACATCTGCCCAGCTAGCATCATGCTTTGGTTGACTAGGGTTGGGTGTCCAAACATCACATGTGCGGCTACCTTCCCTCGAGTTAGGCCCGAGTTTCCGCACCCAGGGCCTCTCCATGCTCATCTGGAAGCCATTCCATAAAGCCCTGTGCCACAGTCGCCGGGGGACCTCCTAACAGCTAGCAGCAAACCACCAGCGATCTAGACCTTATATGTAGACAATCATGGAATTGATCGATTTCAGAGCTTTTTGTGACATTTTTCATGTTTTCCCGCCAAACTAAAGCCGAAACCCTTCTTTGGCTGACGACGACTGGGTTCGCCGTAAGTAGTCATCAGGAGATAGAATCATGGACCTACCAGCCAAGCCTAAAATTCTCGCGAAAAGTGTCAGATTCATTCCACCCTAACTTTGAAGTGGAAAGGGCACGACGGGGTGAGGGTCCTGAGTATAAACTCCTTTTCTTGTGCAACTGTTGCTGTTTGCTGATCTACCGGATGTTCATTGAGAGCGTCTAGCTAGTAGCTGCTTGGCAGTTCAGCACAGAAGCTGGCCGCTGGCCACGTCTTGCATAGGCTTCAAACTTGAGCGTCAGGTGAAACGGCCTTCGAACCGTTGTCGTCATGTGTGAAGATGACCGGCTTGTAAAGCGTCAGGATTCAAGAGTGAAACCTGCTGTCTGCTGGGTTAGCACTTCTTCTGTGGCGACGTTCGGTTTGGAGGCGGCACTCCTGTTGGGAAGACCTTCTTGTCGTCAGCAGACATTTCCCCAACTTGATCATTCAGATGAACCAGTGAGCCAGTAACCTGGAGACTTCTCAACTGCAAACCATATTTTACTGTGACTCGAGCCTGGGCGAAGGACCTTACCACCAACCCCTGTTTCGAACAAGCCCACGTAGAATACTTCCGTACTTGGGCCTTTGCCGCTGAATTTGAGAGGACCGCTTTTTCGTAGCATGCCAGAGGAGCTCCCGGGCACGTCTAAGGAACAAAAAAGCGCCTCAGGGCCGCCTGGTTGACGTTTTGGGAATCTCGATTAGTTTTCGCACTTGCACAAAAAGCACTTGTACCATGGACTGCACACAAGGGAGTTCCTCACCTTTCGAACACCCCTAAAGGAGAGGATTGGTTTCAGGCAGTTCTCCCAAGGGGGGTCGGGGATCCTTGCTCTTCAGCGAGGGATGTTCAGCCTCTCTCAGCTTCACGGGATCCCGTACAGCCCCGCAGCAAACTCATGCACAACCGTGGCAATCCAGCAGAAACTCCCGGAATCGCCCCTTGGCTTCCAGGCACCGCCTGGCCTCGCCTCCAGCACCGTCTCCCGCCATTGGCCTTGCAACTGAAGGATTACGGTCTTCAGAACGGTCTTTGGCTCAAGATTTGCAGGGGTGCTTCAGTGTCTGGGCGACGATCTAATCCGTGCGCTTTGCGAGTCAGGAATTTGGGATGACACAGGAGGGTAGGGCCGGCGCCAGGACACTAGTGGGCATTTGGGTCGTACGTTGAGTGGAGCGTCTTCCTGCAGTCTAGCACAAAGCGAAGAGCCCATGATAAACGTACTATGACTTGTTTCGGAGTTTCGACCTCCCGGCCCCATACGAGATTGATGACTGGTAACCATGTGAAACCTAATAAGTAGTTATAAGTTGCCTTTTGGCCTCAAAGCCTGACTCATCAAGGAACCTGAGGCCGTCAGAAGAGGAGATCCCGGAGTCCCAGACCCAAGCCCAAAGCATCGCAAGAAGGTCTATGGCAAACCTAGACTCTAGACCCACAAAAAAGCCGACACACTGAGACCCCTAAAGCCTAAAGTCCGAATCTTTGAGGCTTCCGTAGTCGTGGAGCCGCTGCCTCAGTGTAGGCGGTTGAGGGTGCAGAGTCCGTGGCCTTCTGCTGTGAGACGGGGGAGGGATTTGTGGGGGTTCAGTGCTGTTTGAAATTCTCTTGGCTAGCGTCAGCTTTACGATGTTTTGACTGTAGCTTTGAATATGTTGTTCCAGACTGCATAGTTGCCTATAGTTGACCCCTGGCACATAACATCATGCCCTGATCATGTGGACACAGAACCGAACTTACAGCTCTAGCTGGACTCAAATATCAACAAGGCCAGAAAGTAACATTAGCCTCGTTAGACCTTCATGTGGCCACTGCAAATCTGGTGGTTGCGATGGCAGGTTGTTGTGCTGATACAGCAGCAGTGGAGTGGCATTGGGATTGACTGGCTTTGGTGCTGGTGCTTCTGGTTGCTGTGGTAGCGTGCTGCTGGTGGCAGTAGGATGGATAGCGACTTAGCTACTGATTCTGCTGATTATGGTGGCGGTGGCGTCGGCGGGGGTGGGTGGCGGGACAACGGCAGTGGCCACGACGAGGATGGTGATGATGATGATAATGACGCATATGATGAAGATGATGGCATGAAGATGGGACGGCGATGTCGATCACAATGGCGGGCATGAGAACGAAGACATGCAGAACGTGGAGGCTTCTGTATCGTAACCCACCATGAACGAAAAAGACTCATGTGTTCTTGTGATTGCTTTCCGCGGATGGTCCGAAATCCTGCGAGAAACGAAAGTGGTGAAGCGTGGCTGATAGAGCTTTTGAAATGAGGCAGGTGGTCTACGCTGCACAACACTAAAGTCTCAAATTCAGGCAAGACGAGCCACTGCCAAAATTCCTTCGCACTTGCAAGCGATCTACCTTTGCAGCTTCAGATGCACAGTTCAGGCGGCCGCTGACCAGAGATGACCCTTGGCTTGGTCATCGTGCAATGATAGGCTTTGCTATGCTTTGCTTGCAGCTCCGGTATGAGCGGCGGCCTTCGCTGAAAAGTGCTCTACTTTTCCGCACGCCGTAGGCACAAAACCGTTTGTTGATCCGGGGCATAATGTCGGTTCACTGATAGAAGCTGGCGAGAAGAGGTTGAGGGCTTGAGGTGCGGCGCGGTGCACATGTTCAAGTACGTGACCTTCTTTGCACAGTCCTGGTCGAGCGCTTCCGAACGGCCCGGCCACACTATTCCACCCCTTGGGGCGCCTGGATGTTCCCACTTCTTACCCGTTGAAATCGTGCTCTCGCCGTTGTCTCGTGTGCGCTGTGAATGCCACTTGTGTCTCCCCCGAGCATGGCTTCCCGCCTACCGAAGTCGTGCTTCCACCGCAGTGAGCGTTTTAACCCTTGGGTCGTCTTGGGGGCCTCAGAGGTGCGCCTAGAATTGGGAGTCTCTTGTTGGGGCTGCAGGCTCGGGCCTGCAGTGGCATCATATACGGTTTAGCAATGTTTAGTTTTCAGGCCAGTCATGTATCAACATTTCGACTCGTTTTAGTTTTGGGGTTCACGGCATGGCCTTGACAAGGAGATGGTCCAGCCGGATCCTCAGTTGCATTGCTGTGGCCACGACCTGGTTTGGGGGTGAAGCATGGTCCTCAGTCGCCATCCCGGGCGAGAAACTAAAGCCCGACATCCTCGCGTACCTCGAAGCCTCAAGGCGGAATCCTGTGTGAAATACTGTAGCTTGAACTTTCAATCCCATGAAAGAGGTGTAAATTGTGTAGATGCGTAGTACAACTTAGCACAACGGTATTTTAAGTAATATCATCACCATCATAGTCATAGTCTTACTCTAATAATCATAATAGTAATAGTGGTAGTAGTTGTTGGCAGCACGTGCGTCTGCCGCCGCGTGGGGTGGTGCGATTTCTTGGCTGGCATGTGCTGAAACTCGAGTTTTGGCACTTTGGCCCTTGGACAAAAAATTTGGGTTTT
>BGNK01001974.1:60456-87997 GCA_003297005.1 Symbiodinium sp. clade A Y106
CCTGTTGTTGACGAATACCTCGCAAATTACAAACATTCCTGGACTTGGAGCAAAAAACCTCCCGAAAATAAACGACACACCCCGCGCGGCGGCAGACGCACGTGCTACCTAGTTGTTGTTGTTGTTGTTGTTGCAGTTGTTGTTGTAGTCCCACTAATACAAAAGCATAATAGCAAAAAAAGCATGTAATAATAGCAGTACTAATGACAACGAGCTAAGGTCGGGCAGGCTCGTCTCTTCTGTGATGTCGGGGGCCGCTGCACGGCCCTCGGGATACGGAGAGGTCGATGTTTCTGAGAAAGGATCCGCTCATGAATGTTCAGTATTGCTTTTTGTTGACAAGGGGCCCTGGTGGGTGGGCTTTCGTTTTTCAGGACTCCTGAGCTTCAGGAGTGACACACTTAAGGATTCTGCAGGAACTTGGAGGCACATGTGGTGTGGGGTCTGCTCGAAGAAGATACATTGTTGAAAAGCGCACGAAACGTCATGAAAGCTGTGTATAGAGAGGGAGGGAGAGAGAGTCTGAGAGAGAGGGAGAGAGAGCGAGCGAGCGAGCGAGGTAGGGAGGGAGGGAGGGAATGACATTTTGGAGATGGGTCTTCTGTACATCGTGACCACTTGAACCTCAATCTTGGCGAGTTGTCCGCACTTCTGTTTCCCCGGCCGGATGCGATCTCCCTTCAGTCAGGGAGTTCAGTGTTCAACACCTGCAATCTGCAGACGTGGGCTGTACGAGAGCTACCCGACACCCGACCCTAATCCCGTATTTGTGGAGCATAAACACCCTATCAGCCTTTCCATTGCCATGCCGCTGGCTTCATGACTGGAGTAATGCTCTGAAATCGCTAGACTTGTGTTTTGAAGGTTGCACTGGCTAGTTCGACGGCTTCTTTGCAAGCCGTGGCGGAGGGCATGAATGGCATGTTTGACTTGATGTTTGACTGCACTGTGTGCCCATTCAACTTGCTATTGTTTGGCATGTTCTCTGTCTGTGTCGCTTGATTCCAAGGCCCCCTCTTCTCAGGGCATTCGTGCACGTTCCTTGGCGGCTCAAGGGTTTGCGGGTGCCGCGCTTGTTTTTGTGTGGATTGGCTTGGTTCCAGGTAAGACTGAGGGCTCTGATTCTGAAATTCTGGATGTGGGCAACCCTTAGCCCTACACCCAGAGACGGCCTTGCCAGCCAAGCAAGAGACGACCCCTAGACCCGAGAACTGCAGGTTCAAACCCGAAGGTTCCTTCGATTGCCCGGGGATGGCGCTCAGCCTTGGTTTTGTTGAGAGCTGCTCCATGAACGTCCGTGAATGTTTGAATGAGAGCTTGCTTGGTTTCAGCTTCGAACCCTGTTCCATTTTAGTTGCAAGTACGAGTGCTCCAATTGTGAATGCGTGTCGTTAAGAGCGTGCTCAAGTATGACTAAGAGCCTTTTGATTTCAACTGAGAACCTGACCTGCTGTGTTTTAGAACTCAATAGTATTTTGTCAAATTAGATAGGTTCCTGTGAGAACAGAGAGGACTTCGTCTAAGCTCCACAGTTGCAAGCCGTCAGGGACACAGCGACAAACATGAGCTCGTGTATTCTTTCACGACTGACGTGCGCACGAGAGCTGCGCACGCATTGGCACCTCTATGCTCCTCTCCAGTACAATCCTGCAGATCGGGATGTAGAAATATACAGCGGGACTTTTGTATGAATATGTATGCAACTAGTGGTGAGAGGCCTGTATAGGTCCTTCGAAAGGTGCGTGCTTGCACGGCGAGAGAGAGTGCGAGAGTGCGACGGAGGGAGATACACACAGCCACACAGCCTTCAGCCCCAAGGTACGAGGACTGACATCCCCCGTGCCACTGGGCCACTGGAGCCCTCATTCCACCGGCCACGAAGTTCGAGGGCCTGCGTTCGTTTTGGTTTAGACCCCAGAACCATGGCACTGGACCCTAGGCCCTAACCCAAAGCAAAAACATGTTCCAGAGACAGAGAGGAGAGGGCATCGGTGAGCGCAACTTAGGTTCACCTGCTGTCGCCCGAGCTCGCCTCTGAGCCGGATGGTTTTTCTGGCTGGGGCAGCTTTTGGCGGAGTTTTGTCATAAATGATAACAGTACGAGGCAAGTAGGATAGAGAGTGAGGTGCATGGCTTGGCAATGGACACAGACAGTAGGGTCAGTTGGAAGCCTGAAGTGGGGGTTTGAAATATGGGTACTGGGACAAGGGCCAAGCTTAGGCAAATTGACCGTTTCGGATTTCATGCTGTGTGAATTAAGGAGAGCAAGGGTGCAGGGTGTCTTGGGATTTGGATTTTGAAGGCCAGCTGCAGCTCTATGGGACGTGTTCGCCTTGGAGTTCGCATCGAATCGGGCTGTGGGTTGCGGCTATGCAAGTTTCTGGCCAAAGCTGACTAGTTTAGTTTCTGTTTGCCATGGCGGGGCTTTAGTTCGGCCCTTTGGATCTGTCCCTGTTTGGAGAGGTTGCAACGTCGCCAGAGGCGACGGCGCCTTCTCAGGCCGAGGGTAGGAGTGTCCTTTTGCTATGATGCGTTTCGTCAGTAAGCTTTGAGTTCAGGGGTTCAGGGTATAGGTAGGGTTCCGGCTCATCGTGCCTGGTGTCCTTGGTTCTGAATCGAAGCACGCCATACAGCTATCACTAAACCTTGAGACCTAAGACCTTCGCAGCTGCGGCCCGAGTCAAGATCTTTATGCGGGCCGCCCAAGCGACTGCTCCTCTTTTCACTCGAGGGTGTGCTTGTGAAGTGGCCTCCTTTTTCATTGCAGCGAGTGTTCTTTCAAACACGTTCTGTCAGGGAAGAAGCCGAAAGCATGATTAAAGGCGTCACCAGAGGGTTAATGAACTCTAGCGGTGCAAATTCTGGTTTGCGAATTTGACATTGGAGGTTTAGGTCCTGCTCCAGGACGAATTATACAGAGCCAGCCAAGAGACCAAGAACCTCTACGGTCACCGCCACAACAAGACGCTGAATGACAAATTTTAGTTTCAAGCCGCATAGCACATCTGAAGGCACGTTTCGTCCATGCTATAGCAAAAGAGCATGATGTATGAAGAATTATGAAGAGCCTACGGTGCATCTTCACTTGCACGCACCCGTCCCATTTCTGCAGCAGCACAAACATGAAAACGACTATAACAAAAGTGCATGGCAATACCAGTAGCTACTCGTACTACAATAACTACAATACGGGCGTACTGGGACTTCAGCTCACGGCCTGAACTGCAGACCCAGAATCCCAAGCCTGGCGAAGCCAGGAGTCACGGCGTGCAGGAGATATCCCAGGAGGAGGGAATCAACTGCGGCAACTTGGGAAGACCACGTTTGTTTGCAGCTTAAGCATATCCAGTCAAAGTTTGTAAGGTCGAAACAGTAGTTCCAGGGGTCAGAATCATCAGTCAGTAACCCATCACCTGGGGCTCTTTGCTGACCGCTTCCCAGACGATACATCCCGCGACTGGACCCCGATCACCATGAGGGAACAGGAACGAGATCGCAACCTCAGCAAGCTCTCGCTGTTTTTTGTATGGGCCAGGTTGCTATATCAACAAGACAGGATTGAACATCACCAAGCAAGCCCATTGCGTGCTGAGCTGAGCCTCCAGGGCCTCGTCCTCCATGAAATGTCATGCTCTTATGAGTTTTCTAGGGTGTTGATAAATGTTTTACTGGGCATTGGGTCTTTTTGCAGAAGTGTCTACGGTCCTCTCCAAGAAACTAAGGACAGTAAACTGAACCCTGAAATTTTTATCTTCAAAGGCGAGCCGCGCCAACATCTGCTCATATCGTCATATTGTGTGCAGGAGACCTGCCAAAGCGGGTGGTGACATTGCTTCCTGCAGAGGGCCATGGCCTCAAGGGCATAGCATCTCAAGAATTCCAGATTGCCTAGTGGTACGGCATTCTACGAAAATCAGCCAGTCGCTCACCAATCTAGGGTTGGGACAGCTCAGGCTGCAATGATATAGTGCTTTGTGCTCTGCAGTGGCTTGCTGTGTCTGTGAGAACGCATATGGTGCTACGAAGGACATGTAGCCTTGTCATGATCCTTTAGGGCAGTCCTAAGCCAGGCTTCAGGGAGTCTTACCAAATCGGTGACTTGTTTGAGATCGTTGTTGCGGTTTGTCGTTCGTTTTGAGGTCAGGAATGAGGAGAGGGAGAGTGAGGGATAGGGACAGGGAGAGAGAGAGGGAGAGAGAGAGAGAGAGACAGAGAGAGAGGATTTCTAAAAGGCGAGAAGCGATCTAAGACATGCAGCCTTAAGATCGGTTTCCTGACTTGCAAGTGGCGCGCGACATGCTAGTTTGTTTCAGGCAAGAGTGAGAACTTAGTGAGTATTTCTTTAGACAGAAATCAGAGAGAAAGTCGTTGGGCTTTGAGAG
Organism: Symbiodinium sp. clade A Y106; assembly: GCA_003297005.1. NCBI lineage: Eukaryota > Dinophyceae > Suessiales > Symbiodiniaceae > Symbiodinium > Symbiodinium sp. clade A. Next base: position 64,839 of record BGNK01001974.1, read on the forward strand.
ATAGGTTTCGGACCTAAAATTGTTTGAGTCGCTTCTCAGCCAGAATTATCCGCACATGTATCTCTCAACTCTGAACCTTCAACCCTGGCCTGCCTGGGGGTTACGCGTGGCAAGCAAAAACGCCGCACTTGCAAAGCTCACAATTTTAACAAACTGAGCGGTAATGCTCGCAGATTGGTCCGGGAAATAAATTCTAGATTTCTGAGCCTGTGTTGAGCATTGGCTGCCTTCTGCCTTCCTTCCGCCTGATGGAAAAGCATGCTCTTCTTTCAAAACTGGTCCAAGCTTCTCGGTTCTGATGAAGAGCTTCCTTACGAAATGAAGGAATTGCCACCATCGTCTTGCGAAAGGATGAACGGGCCGTGTTAGATGCACGGGAGCTCTCTCATGTCGCGTTGGGGGGACAGAACACAGCTTCCTATATCTTCCTTTGATATCCGCATCCTGGCTTCGTTTCATCCGGAGGCCCGACCATCGCGCCAAAACCAGCAGAGGCGCCGTTGTTGTCGGTACTGCTTGAGGGTTCCGCTCGACGGGCTCTGTGTGTTTCATGCAGAAGCTATCATTTATTGCGCAAGGACAAGGCTTTAGAGATTTGAGATGTGTATCAGGTGTTTAGTGGTTCGTGATGTTGCATAATTGGTTTGCTTTGGGAGAGATTGCTGGTTTTGTTAAACAGGGTTTCCGCACTCCCCCATCAGTGTCGGAATACGGCTGTGGGGTGGGGTACTTCGGCTTCCGGGCTGTTGCCAGCCGACCCTGAGCAGACCCGAGATCTGAATGCAAGTGAGTGAGAACGATTTAGAATGTATTAAAGGAGCTATACGTATCTTCCGCTAGAGACTAAGGTGAGCACTGACGGCTCACGTTAACTAGTACTGAACTCTGGTGCGGCGCGACTTTGGAAATAAGCAATTTTGTGCGCATGTTCACTGGCTGACACCTGGAACGTGCGGTGGACTCTGTTTGGGAGAGGGCTGAGCCAAGCTTGTTTGTTCCGGGAACTTGTTCGTGGATAGTATGGGCTTGTCACCTTGTCAAGTCGATCGAGGCCTGGGGCTTCTTTGACCTAATGCAGACGACAGTCTCAGGTCGCAGTGCGTGACAGCGAAACAGGTGCTTTGGTCTGGCGAAGTTGCGATTAACCTCGCCTCGGAAGTCGTGAGTCTGTTGACGATCTGTTGAGTTAAACCTTAGACCCTGCCTCTAACAGTACGTAAATCGACCCCTCTCTTTAGACCAGTGGGTCTAGCTATATTTCATGGGTTTAGAACACTTATTTATGGGGTTTAGAACACTTATTTTGGTGGGAAACTGAACACTTATCCTGGCCCAGTGAACACTTATTTTGCTGGGAAATTGAACACTTATCCTGGCCCGGTGAGCACTTATTTTGGTGGGAAATTGACCACTTATCCTGGCCCGGTGAACACTTATTTTGGTGGGAAATTGAACACTTATCCTGGCCCGGTGAACACTTATTTTGCTGGGAAATTGAGCACTTATCCTGGCCCGGTGAACACTTATTTTGGTGGGAAATTGGCCACTTATCCTGGCCCGGTGAACACTTATTTTGCTGGGAAATTGAACACTTATCCTGGCCAGGTGAACGCTTATTTTGGTGGGAATGTGGCCACTTATCCTGGCCCGGTGAACACTTGTTTTGCTGGGAAATTGAACACTTATTTTGGTCGGAAACTGAACACTTATCCTGGCCCGGCGAACGTGAACACCTATTTTGCTGGGAAATTGACCACTCATCCTGGCCCGGTGAACACTTATTTTGCTGGGAAATTGACCACTTATCCTGGCCCGGTGAACACTTATTTTGCTGGGAAATTGAACACCGGGCCAGGATAAGTGGTCAATTTCCCAGCNCAGGATAAGTGTTCAATTTCCCACCAAAATAAGTGTTCACCGGGCCAGGATAAGTGTTCAATTTCCCACCAAAATAAGTGTTCACCGGGCCAGGATAAGTGTTCAATTTCCCACCAAAATAAGTGTTCACCCGGCCAGGATAAGTGTTCAGATTCCCACCAAAATAAGTGTTCACCGGGCCAGGATAAGTGTTCAGTTTCCCACCAAAATAAGTGCTCACCGGGCCAGGATAAGTGTTCAATTTCCCAGCAAAATAAGTGTTCACCGGGCCAGGACAAGTGTTCAATTTCCCAGCAAAATAAGTGTTCACCGGGCCAGGATAAATGTTCATTTCTATACCCAAAACCACGTAAAGAGTTACTGTTAGAGGAAGGCTCTAAGTTAAACCTTTACATGACACTCCGTGTCCTTTCCCTCAGCACACTTGTCATTCATCACGTTGGTACGGACTAGCCCGGAGGGCAGTTTTCGGTTTAGTGGTTTGTAGTTTGGTTTGCGGATGCTGGCAGTTTCGGGGAAAATCTCAATGAGGTTGCGAAGCTCCCGTCAGTCCGGGCTAGATCCCCGAAATCTGCTATGAATCGAATCACCAAACCTGGGAGAATTTGGTGCCCTCGCTGTCAAGGCGACGCGGCCTCAGGAACCTTCGGCAGACTCAGGCCCAAAGACGGCAGCGAAAAATATATCAGGTTTTTGAGGGCTAGGCACGGAGTCCTTATAGTTACCATGGTTTCAAGTTCAAACATGTAGGATTCCTGGCGTAGTTTGCTTGCGGTTTGGATGTTGGTTACTTGGGATCGACTACCTGCGCTCCTTTGCCGACTTGTCGCCAACGCGCCACCCTTCCCACCCGAACAATCCTCGCCTCCCAGTCTGAGTTGCTAGAGTCCAAACATGTAGGATTAAGGTCTGCAGCCAGTACCATAGCAGTGGACGGGAAAGCATCACCACCCACTTGACACAAATTTTTGACTTTGCCCACCGGTTCAGCATGGGGCTGCCACCTGTAAGTGCTGCAAGCTGCTTCATTAGTGTCATTCACAGGCCCCTCGGCCCTAGGCTCAAAACCCAGGAGCAGCTGAGCCCCGAGGCGTAGAGGAAAGCCACATCCTCCGCCTCCGCGACTACGAGCGAGATCTTCAGGCGGCGGCCGCGCTTTTGAAACGGACGCTTTAGACTTATGTAATGTAGGAGCCTTAATAATTTAATAATTGCAATAGGGTCTGGGGGTATATTATACTATAGTTACAAGACGGACCCCTCAAAACCCTATTCTAAGTATGAAGGCCCCTACAGTAGGGGTTTGGCCGTAAGGTCTTCGGCTTCAGGGTTTGAATTGTGTTGTTAGCTCTTATTTACCCGATGTGCAAAGCTTGGTCTTTAAGTAAGAGGTGCTTTATTCTCGGGCTCCTGCAACGCCTTCAGTGTAGCTAGATTGGGGAGATGCTTGTGGATGAGGTTTTGGTTTTGGACTTTGGGAGAAGCCGTCTTAAGGGGGCTAGGGTTTGGCAGAAATTCAATAGCAATAGCTAGGCAGAGAGAGAGAGAGAGAAAGAAATAAAGACAGAAATAAAGAACGAAAGAAGCAGGCACCATAAGGGGACATTATCGCAGTTTGTTCGATCATAAATGCAGGTGTAGGCTTTGGGGTAAAGGGCTCGAGGTTCTTGGGTATAGGGATACAGTATAACTCTGCCTAAAATGTCTTTGTTTCTGTGGATTCTGCCATGTTCAACTAGACCACAGGAAGTTTTTTTTCTGGGCTGAGCAGGGACTTGAGATTGAGGGTTCAGGTTTCGGGTTTGCAACGTACGCTTTAGGGTGTGCAGTGTATATAGACTTCGGCCAAGGGCTGAAGGCAGAGGGATCTAAACTTTAACCTAGGGTGGAAGGCGCAGTTTCCCAGCTCTTATCAGAGTTATGAAATGGCCTAGTCAGTTGGCTTCCTGTGGAACGACAGAAGTCCTGGCACTGTACGGAAGAGAATGTGAGTTGTTTCCCGGGCTCTAGGCTAAAGGCCTGCTCCAACCTGGGATCCGAAGCCGTGCACACCCTCGGGGTTTAGGACCTTTAGGATTGGGAGTGCGAAGCTGTGAAATCTACGTACTAGCAGCCGTACGCTTTAGGCTCGGTCCTGCAGGCGCGCTTGGCGAAATCTGAAGGCGACCGCCTGGTTACACAGGCGACCTTCGACATGTATATGCAAGGTGCAGAACATGGATTTTTCCAGGGTTCAGGGAGAACCTTGACAAGGGGCGGGGGTGGCAGGCAATCGTGCGGATGTTCGGTGTTTGGGGTTTTCAGACTTGGAGGGTCTTCAACGTCATTCGTCGTCAATCTTACGCTGGCAAGAGCGCAAAGTTGACACGCAGAGCCCGAAACCATTTTGGTTGAAGAGCCTGAACCAAGAATATTTAAAAAATTGCATGAGATGCGAGTTGTTGTTTGCCCATGGCAAATTAGGTCAGGTTTTGAGCTTTCGTCTTGTGCCCAAGCCCCGAATCCTTGAATTTTGTGTCAGGCGCGTCTCGACGATCACAGCTCCGAGCTCTCATCCATGCGCCGTGCCGTCGAAGACCGGGTTGCCAGGGCTTGGCGGATTCTGGGGCCTCGAAAAATGTCCCTGTTGCGCTGTACTAGTAGGGTTGAGAAGCTCTGCCAGGCCTGGGTTTCACAGCCTTCGAGATTTCGAGAATGCGGGCGTATGTCGATGGACAACATTTCGGAAGGCCACATCCCTCAGCTTGTATTTTCCACCTTGCTCGAGTTCGCTTAAACATTGCTGCGAGTGTTCAGAGGGGCCTCTAGGGTTCAGGGCCGTCAAGCTCCAAAGCGGTCAGCTCTTAGCCACCTTCCCCCCCCCACCAAACCCTGATCCTGAGCCCTTAACCCCTAAACCATATGCCTCGCCTGGAGTGTCCGAGTGTGTGAGCACCGAAACCCCTAAGCCCGAAAGCCTGGCATTGCGAGGACGGCGATCAACTGCGGCGGCAGAATTCGGAGCCGGAGCCTAGTCTTGGGCTTTTGCTTTTGTTTGAGGCGTAAAGGGTCTGTTAAGGGATCTGTAGGGTCGCAGCCTAAAGGAGTCCTGCGGGCGCAGTCTCACGGAAAACAAGATGCTCATAGCATTAAGATGTTGCATGGGGCGGGGCGGAAGTTTCGCGCGACTGGCACTGATTGTACTTGTGCCCGGGCCTGCCCAAATATAGTTGCGACGCTTGGCCGCCAGCTAAGGAACACGTAGGTAGGATGTGTTCGTCCCATGATTCCACTTTCGAACGCCTTGTCAAGCAATAGGCCCATGCCCAAACCGCAACAACTTGCAACGACACTCCCCAACCTGTTACAGATGCCGTGACGAGGCTGAAGGTGGAGTTGGCGATCGCCAAGCGGATGCTTGGGACTTGATGGCTTGGCGTTCACGGGGTTCAGGGTTTGGGAGCAGGATATGTCTAGGAGGACAGGCTTTTTCTGAGGCAAATATAGGAGGATAAAGGAATGCCGGCTTGCCTTCCAAGTCACCCTCTCTTGACCGATTGTCCTTATATAGGTAGTATAACATACTTAACATGATATGGTACAGTATCATATGACATATCATAGCCTAGTCATTGCCATAACATCACATCCTACTCTATATGACTATATTACATCATATGCACTCTATATGTACATGTATACGCATGTAGTATTGATTAGTTGCCCAGGGTATGCATGTATGTTTGTATGTAGGTAGGTCGGTATGCATGTACATTTGTGTATATATATAGAGAGAGAGAGAGTTTTAGTTAGAGACACAGACACAGAGAGATAGATAGCCATAAACAAAATGGGTATATGTGCAACCATATGGTTGTGCACACCTTGCGTTCTGAGCCCCCGCCCCCCCACCCCGATGGTATCCCGATACAAAAGCCTGGGGCCTTAAGGGCGTGTGCAGAGGGGTTCCTGTTCTACAGGGCAGTGGGGGGGAGAGGGGATGATCACATGTAACTAGAACCGCCTAAACCAAGCCACCCAACCATTCCACACAAGAACTGAAGGCCCAAGCCCCAAGCCGTTCCACAGGGCGGGGAGGGGTGTGAGGAAATGGTGTGATGCCATTGGGGGGAGGGGGGGTTCCGCCCGGCCGCAACCATGCCTGTTTAAATAGTTATAAATAGACACATACATAAATGTGTAATATCTATCTATATATATATGTACACACACCTTATTGTTGTTTCGTTTGGGCGCGTCTAGTTGATGAGAGACAGCTTGAAGTTCCCGGAGTATCCGCCAAGAGCCACAGGCTTGAGCCAACGTAGTAGGATGGTTATTACAACGACCCCCAGACAAGGGGAAAGTGTAAGAAACCCAAGTTAGTTCCCATGTAGGGTATTTCCGAGCTTGGGGTAGACAAACTTGAGTTGTTCTAGATGGTGGTTTCCCCACCAAGGTCTGCGGAGGTGTGCACGACCTGTTTGGGCGTTGCCTCAGGGTGGTGTTTAAGATAGCGCTTGAGTATAATCCCCGGCATAAATCTGAGAGATCTTTGCCCGAAACCCCGGTGTCGTCATCGGCCATGGCTCAGCCAAAGCCCAAGACGGTCATCGTGGGTGGAGGTGGGAGGGGAGGGATGCTCAGGGGAATAAGGCTTCAGGTTTCGCTTTGTCGCTGGGTTGCGAAAGTCGAAAATCCGTGAACCCCCCAGAGGCAAAAAAGCCCTTATGCAAACCTCTTCAATTTGGAGCTAATACATACATCCGCGCAGTGGGAAGTTTTGCGGCGCCATACTCCCTCGACAGAAAGCAAGCGAGAGAGAGAGAGAGACCGAGAGACAGAGAGACAGAGAGAGCGAGCGACAGTTAGTTCTATCTGTTGGCTGGTCATGGTTTCGAAGGTTTGCTTCAGATCAGTTGCTCTGTGCGTCTTGGCCATGGCTGCGCGCTGTACCTTTCTCCCCCTCATAGCTTCCATTTTGCCAGACTCGCCGTCACTTCAATGCCTACGCACGAATGCAACCTCGTGTTCGAACTCAGCACTGCTTGGGATGTGTACGTACTTGTTTAGTTAACTAGTTAACACCTAGACTTAAGCCTTTCTCTTGAGGGAACAGTAGTCGACTCCCGTGAAGAATTCAGGTTTTGCGGACAGGCAGCGCCCAAACTTCTCAAGTTTCCCTTCCAAGCCTGAACCGCTGCAGCTCCCACCAGAACAGGAATTGGTGGCTGCGCAGCTGCCATCGCGTGACTGGGCCGCAGGGCTTCGTGGTGGTTGCAACTCAGTATTCTATGTGAGCGAAGTGCCCGAAACCCTGTAACAGAAGCCTACCGTTCACCAACAACTTCGCAAGTCCAACCAAGCCCTCATTAACTTATGCCAGGGTTCGAATCGCCGCGAGCGACTAAGCGCCAAAACTGCAAAGCGACAGCGGCTAGCGACCCCACCATAGAACGCAACTAACTAGCAGCGCGCGAACGGAATTAATGGCCAGGTTATGAAACCCAACCCTCTTAGGCCTCCCCAAGATGCTCAGGAATTGGCTGAAGGGTTCTTCCTCGTTCTACATTCCAAACATCTCAAAATCAGAGTCAGGCTGTTCCATGCCGGCGCGGACGTCACAGTCTACGAGGTGCAATCGCATGTCGACGTCGACGTCAAAACTTAGATGGAGGCGTTCGGGGCTTGTTGACGATTCATTGCAGTGCCAGCACTGTGGTGATGATGATGATGGTCATGATGATGATGATGGTGGTTGGTCGTGGTGATGTTGGCGGTGGTGGTGGTGATATATACTGTAGTGGTGGTTGTCATGATGATGGTGATGATGAGGAGGAAGAGAAGGAGCAGGATGACGATGGCGATGACGACGAGGGGGGTGATGATGATGATGATTATCGTTATAGGTATAGTTTTCAGACGGAGAAGTCAGACTGCGTTCCTGCGGGCAAGCAGCAAGCAGTGCCTCGGATATGCAACGACCCAGTCCTCGGAGCTTCCAAGACACGTCCCTCTCTTGCGTTGCGGTCGAGTGCAGGCTTGGGGCCCAAAGGGTATAAGCAACCACACACTGACACAGAAAAGTCCAAATCTCCAACACCCAACAAACGCTTTCTGGGGCCACTACAATTCCCTGTCCCTCCGCAAGCTCCAGGCGGCAAGCTCTCTTAGAGAGATCGGAGCTGGGATCAACGTGCAGGCTGTGGCGGTAGGCGCTTGCACTGCATACCCCTTAACCTCCTTCATCCCCTCCAATTGTCAAGTCATAAGCACTTAAGCCCCAGACTGTCCGAAAGACACAAACCGCCGGTGCTCAAGGGTCGAATCTTCTTGGTGTCTCCCTCTCTTCCGGCGATTCCGACTCCGGAGATATTGCAAGCTCTTCTAGGAATTATTGACTGTATGTCCGGCGTACGCTACCTTGTGGAATCCAGGGAACTGCTTCGCTCTTTGTATACAGCCTTGCTACAGGAAGGAAGCTTAGCACTCACCAGGGTGTTCGCCTACTTCTGCCATATACCCTACACCGAATCTGACAGCCAGAATCCCAAAATGCTTGAAGCCTCAATTCAAACCTCAAGGCGTCGAAGCCACGCAGCCACATCTAAGCGTCCTAGACGCAATCGTCGCGAAGAACGCGTGAAAATTCATCAAGCTCATGTTGTGTAGGCTCGACAGTAGGCTCTTATGTGCCTCTGCGTTTCGTGACCAGGTGCAGGAGCCTAAAGCACCAGCAGTGTTTCGTGGTTCAGCTACTATGTAGTCCGAGAGACTCCCGCGACCCTACCCCCATAATTTCGGGTCTCTTGCGGCATCCTTGCACCCAGCGCCATGAAGAGGTGCACTGATCGACCTCGGCATCCCCTTGGAGAAGTTCCATGACGAGGAGCTAGGACAGGCAATTCAATCTGTCATGAGGTTAGGAGGTCAAGTTAATTTCCGGGTTTAGTTTTCAAGTAAGGGTTCAAGCAAGCTTGACCAGATTGAAAGACATGTTCTACAGTTGTCCAGTGTCTTGTGGCCTGTTGGAATATGGGGCAATCGATGGCAGCTTTTTATTTCGAAGGCTGGCTTGCTGCTGATGTGACTTATGCAACAGTTGCGAGTGACTCTTAGTATTCTTGGTTGCTCAGATTGCGTCGTGCATCGGATCCCTGCCAACTTCAGCTGCTTCCGAGAAAGTACGTGAGCCAGCCAGGCAAAGTGTACAATAGCCAAAGCATGAGAGCTTCGAGCCCCAAGTGAATCTCCATAACTCGAGGATGGAACCTGGGCTGGTTGAAGCTCAGTTTTCAGACTTTGATGGTGTTTTAAGCGTCAAAGGGTTCAGTTCAGGATGTCAGAGTTGTAGGATTGGCCGTTCGCGTGATTGGCCTCAACCCAAAAGCTCGAAAGTCTCGAGAAGGAGATAGCATCCTCACGTCCTCCGTGGAGTACTTCACCAGTGACGGTATCTTCATTGCTTCCGAAGCCGTGGGGCATTTTGCATGAATTTGGTTGAGGGTGAAGAAATAAAGTGCTAAGTTTTGGGTGGAGAACGTCCGATCGATCATCATAAGTCTGTGATCAAGAGGGCCGATCCAAATCGCAGGTCGTCCATTGACAGGACATGAAGCAATAATTGATTACATGATGCCCTTGTCTGTCTATACCACAATGAGGATCGAATCCCCGAGTCCTAAAACTGTAAAACAGGGCCACAAACAGCAAAGCTTAAGCTCTTGCACTCCTACGTCCTACGGCTTGTCAACCTAGCTTGTTTCTGTTTCCTGCAAGACCTTACAAAGCCTTCGTCCCAGCCCTGTAACTTGTCAAAGGAATGTTCGACATGACAGTTCTGGCCCGGCTAGTCCGAGAGCGATGTCAAAAAAACGCTGACCTAAACCCCGAAACGCCCAAACCCAAGCCATCCTACATCCCCTAAGCCCAAAACCTTGGAAACCTCAGACCTCTCAAAGACCCTCCAGGCTCAAGGCTGGCGCGCCGCACCCGCAGTTGTCGGCCCACCGAGCACTTCGGATCTCCGATCTGGAGAAGTTAGAACTCATTGAGAAAAAACTTGATGAATTAATTAACAAACCTAAACCAGTTAAAAAACCAATGGATAAAGATAGTGATGCTTACAAGAATAAGAGAAGCGTATATGTTAACAAGTTGAATAACAAGGATATTAAGTTTCCAAAGAAGGAGACATTAGAATATTATGAGATTAAGTTTGATGACCAAGAGAGACTTATTAAATAAATTCTGTATTCACAAAAACCATTTAAAGAAATTATGTATAGATAATAGATAGTAAATGTTCAGTCATGAGGAACAGGAGGAAATCATTAATAAATTCTTGAATGTTATTGAAATGAAAACATTTATTAAAGATAAGGTGAGTATGTGTAAAAAGTGTAACTTTAACCAACAGAATATGTGTTTATATAAATTGAATATTCCTGATAATATTGTTAAACGTATTTGCAAATATAATTATGAAGAATGCGAGGTGTGTGAAACTTTGAAAGAGTTGAAAGGTAATGTTTATGATCGTAGTATGAAAAATTTGAGAATGCTGTTGAAGCTGTTGAGGATATAGATAGATACAACATAAAAGAATATGTGCCAGAGAAATGGAACACTCAGATATATTACTATATTAGTTTAAACCCATTTCCTACATATAAGAAGGTATTAAAGGAAATATTAAAAGGTGATAATACATTTTACAATAAAGACATGCATATGGATATTAAGTTCTATTATGAAACATTATTTAATCTTAATATGCAAGCTTTTTACACTAAATATCACAACAAAATAATAAATGCATATGATAAAACAATTGATAAAAAGAATGATACAAAAACGAAATTTTGTAATAACCTTGAAAAGCAATTAGGTAAAGTGGTAAATGTGATTAAACACATTCTGGACTATATCGCAAATAATGGAGAACATAGCAAAGTTGAATATACAATGTATTCAACAAAGATTGTATCTTGGATTAAAAAACTGATGACAAATATACACTACGAAGATGGTTATTCATTTGAAAGATTTATGGATGCCAGATATCCTTATTTATCTTCAGTAGAATATAAGAAACGAACACCAACAAGAAATGACACAGACTATCTCAATAATATTGATGACTTCTTATCATAATATACTAACAATTAGTTTTGTTAATATATCATTCTATGTAATTGCAGTTCCAGTTCAGGGTTATAGTTTTTGGAGATTTTCTATTCGGGTCTTACCCCACACCTCATATTAGGATATTTGTTATTTTACGGAAAAGGATATGGTTATTGGTTTTGGTTTTGGGTTATGGATAATTGTATTTGGGTTGAAATCTTAGGCGGGTTGAGAAATGGGGTGAAAGTGTCGGGGGGGGGGTATAGGATGTGAGGTGTGGGGTTAGCATCTGCTTGCTGAAAAGTCTACAAATTTTGCAGGTTCCCCACGAGCTTAAGGTCGTCTAGGGGCCGATGTTCAGGGCTTAGGATCTCCATGGCAGATTGCGAGAGTTGGGTTTTGGGGCTTCCGGGGTTGAGCGCTGTGTACGGCTTGCCGGATGCAGTAGGTCTGTAATTATTGCAATCCTTCGCCCGTTTGACGTTTGATTTCATGGTGTTGAGCATCCAGAGACGGCTACCGGTTGTGGTTCGGGATGGAGAGTTGGCGGCGCCACATAATTTCGCCATCAGTCAGAGCAGCGTGGGCATTCGGGAATTGCGGCTTCTGGCTAGCTTTCAGACTTGACGTAATAGAGGGAGTTCATAGTCAGCTAGGCAGGTGTGTATTAAAATGCTTGAGATGCATACGTTCTGGCCAACGTGCCTCCTGAACCGGAAACCAACCTGCTCTCCGTGCTCAAGCAGACAAAGCCCAGACGTGCAAAGTTCGGAAGCCTACGCCCTGCTCGAATCACAGGCAAAGTTTCACAGCACCCTGGTCGCCGAATGCCGCCGGTTGTTGGGAGAGGAGCCGCCCCAAGTTTGAGAACAAACAGGGTTCGTAAGGGGTTTGCGGATCGATCTGGGTGAGTCCCGTAGCCGCAAACGGTAGCAGTAGCAGTAGCAGTAGTGGTAGTAGTTGTAGTAGTAGCAGCAGCAGCAGTAACAGTAGTAGTAGTAGTAGTAGTAGGGCTTCGCCTCCCGGTGCGACGCCAAGACCTCTCATTCTTTGGACTTTGTGTTGTCGGAAATGCTGTGTTTTAGAGCACTTTGTTCGCAGTTGTTGAAATTTTGGAAAGCGCATGGGTTGCTCTTATGCTTTGCTGTTGTTTATCCTGACTCATCAATCTCGCAGCCAACAATGCTGGTATTTACAGCACTTGTCTTTCTGATGTTGGTTGATTTTTTTGCTGTTTTTTGGTGTCTCTACTTTTTTAGTGCGCAGAAACTAGCGATCGGAATGAAGGTTTGTTGGTCTGATTTTGGTCTGGATGCTCATCAAAATCGTTTGAGAAGAGAGCATCCATGGCCAAAACCTAATGACGTCCATGGTCTAGTGCCTTTGAGAAGAGAGCATCCATGGCCAAAACCTGATGACGTCCATGGTCTAGTGCGTTTGAAAAGAGAGCATCCATGACCAAACCTAATGACGTCCATGGTCGGATGACAGGGAAAAAGGGAAACAACTGAAACAAAAATCAATGTTTAAACGCATTGTCGGAAGACTCCCCCCCGGCTCGAGGAGGTATGATTTGGTAAATCTCCTGTCTTCTTCACATCCTCCGGCTGAGGTGATGGTTGCCGGCGCAAGCTTCTTTTTGACCTTGTCCTAGCATGAACTGCTTACTAGGTGTTAAAGCCTAGATTGTTTAACTCTTGACTTTATTTCACAGAAAAGTGGAAGATGGCTTGAAATATTCTCCACCTCATCCAAAGGATGAAGTGATAGTCGCATCGGCAAGCTTCTTCTTGACCTTATCCTAGAAAGCTCTGGTGGGAACCTTTAGAGAGGTCCCAAAAAGGAGGTGGCGCTGAAAGATTTTGTTCTAAACCTCGTCTTGGAATCATATAATTATTACCCCTAAAAACCTTAACTCCTTAACCCAATGATTCTCAATACCCCTAACTTACACAAAAGACATTGGTGAAATTAAACCGGAAACCTGTTTAATTTAACCACCCCGGCTTAAATTCAATGTCACCGGCTGTTGAAGCTAGCAACCGGTTAACTCTAACCACCCCGGCCGCCGGGTTTTTCCCTTACCTTCCAAACTATGTGACAAATGGAAGCCTGTTTCAACTATGTTCAGGACGAGGTCAAAAAAGCCGGCTTCTCTTTCCACAGAGAACCGGCTAAATTCTTTACACCCTGGCTATTCTAAACCCGGTAACCGGTTGATTTTAGACCCCGGTGAAACTACAGCACCCCATCCCGGACACGGTGGCCGGAGACGACAGTCTCACGACCATAGGCTCGAAAGTGCCCTGGGATCACGGGCCTTATCGCTTTGAAGAGGTTATAAGCTCGCATCCTAGTAGCCGCTTCTTGTGGTGATATACGGGTTCCTACACAACACTTGCCAGCTCCTTGTTGTGAGTTGCCACCTCATCGTTTCCACGTGCGCTCGCTGCAGAAGTTCGTAGGCCACAGTCCGGGGACTTCCATCAAACCATGCTACTGATGCAAAAGAGGAAGTAGGGATCTTATTGTCCAAGAGGAGGCATGCTCTTATTTTTTTGGCCTGCTGCACCAAACCGCATGCGAAGACATGGTGCAGCAGCGATGAAGTCCAATTAGTTCTTTGCAGATGCAAGCAGCCCTGGCAAAAAGAGAAAGCCGCAATAGGCTTCCCGTGGAAGCCGCGGGGCGGTGTCGAAACTGAGCAAACAGCAGAAAAGTTAGTGTCACAGAGCACTTCGGAGACAGTGATGCCCAGACCAAATACGGTAAAGAAAGGAGGTGAGTAGGCGATAAAAACACAAGACGAGGCAACAGACCAATGACAAGGTGAAGAATTGGAATAGATGTCGGTCGTAATAGTAGTAGTTGTTGTTGTGGTAGTATTTGTAGTTGTAGTTGTAGTCGGTCGTAGCAGTAATAGAAGTGGTAGCGGTAGCCGTAGCAGTAGCAGTAGTAGTACCAGCAGTACCAGTAGCAGCAGTAGTAGGAGGAGGAGAAGGAGGAGAAGGAGGCGTAGTGGTAGTGGTAGTCGTAGTGGTAGTCGCAGCGGTAGCAGTAGTGGTAGTTGGGGATGCAGTTGTAGTTGTAGTAGTTGTTGGCGTCGTAGTGGTAGCAGCAGTAGCAGTAGCAGTAGCAAGTCGTAGTAGAAGTAGTAGAAGTAGAAGTAGAAGTAGTGCTTGACGCTCGGACTTCGGATATGGTGGAACTGAGTGCGAAGCAATCGGCACATGAAGTATGAACGTTTGCAACCACTCTAAAGACAGTCATGACGGCAACATCAAATTATTGATTTTGTCGAGGCTCAGAAGCGTCAACGCCTCAACTGTTCTGTTGATTCGGCAGTGTTGAGCCTCCTGCAGACACCACACAAAGTCAGCCATCCATATCATTTCTCGGCGAATCCGTGCAGGAGCGGCTTATTCTCAACCACAGCTTCGTGAGTTTTGAGCAGATGGAGGCCTGCGCGGAGGGCTCCGGGACTAACGGCACAACGATTCATCAACTGCATTCGGGTGCGGTAAGTGTTTTCTTACAGTTTCACAAGGTTTGCTTACAGACTGTTTTCGAAAGATCATGCACGGTTCAGACAAACAGTGCGCACCTGATTGTGCTTTTCCTTGCGATGTGGTTATGTTCGACCGGTTACACAACAATAAGTGGGAAATCCAAAGACGTTCGTGCAGCTTCCTATGCTCCCAGGGGGTTTCTCTGATGGAAAACGACCTGAAAGCCTTTTTTGGCACTCAAGGATGGCAGGCTCTCGCTGCACTTCGAAAGCACGGACGCCAAGCAGGTCTTGCCTCCAGCTTCTTTGCTGCACTCGGGGATCTGTGGTCGGTTTGAACCGCAGCTAACGGACTGTGCCATGCCCTGCACACCTGTCTGCATCCGACGAATGAACTACGAGGAGAGGCTCTAGGCCAACGGGCCAAGAACTTTAGCTAGTCCAGTCACCACTACATAGGAGCACGCCGAGTTCGGCATTTGATAGAACTTCAGTCAAAGGCCCTGCGATGCTCGACCGGCCCGGATTTAGCAGTTCTTGCTTGCAAGACACGTTGAATGTGGAAATGCAAAATACCCGAAGATTACTTGACGGTGTTGCAGAGAACACAGTGAGGCTGCAGCTAGAAGGATAAGACGTCCCCGAATCGGTGGAGGAAAGGGTTTGGGCTTCGGAATGCTCCGTTTCGCTGGTAGTCCGACGTTTGCGTCTTGGGTTCCTTGTCGGGACTGGGCAGTTTCAATGTCTAAACCTGTGATCAGTAACCGGCAGTTTAACCCGAGGTCGTAAACCATGGACCATAAATTCTGGAATCATGGTCCTAAAACCCAGTTTCTAGTGAAGTGTAAATCCCAACTCCAGGCCGGAGGCAGACCATGAACCCGAAAACCTACGTGTAGCACCCAAGGTTCATTGTGACTTCCTGGTCGCTGCGGACGGTATCCCGGCACAGTCCTCTGGTAGCGAAGGGGCAGTTTGAAGTTCGGTTAAAGTATGTAGTGTTATTCCAGTGCGATCCCAAGTCAAGAGGGCCAGCGCAGGCATTCAATTGTGAAGGACAGCTAGAATTTCTCTGCATTCAATCGCTTGCCCTCCTTTCATGTTAGGAGGGTTGCGATTTCTGCTTTCCTTGGAGCGGCGATCTAGGGTCCAGGTCTACGGCACGGTTCTGGTCAGGTTGCAATGACCGATCTTCCGGAAGGTTGCTTGTTTCATCATGACGGAAAAGACCTCTTCTGAATCAACCCAGGCCTGTTTCTAGGCCCCAAGTCTCTCTTGTCTGTCAGCATTGCACAACATCTCTCAAGTGTCCTCTGAAACAACACTCTTCGGGCTCTTCAAGCTGCAAAGGCTTTAGTGACGGAACTCGAAATTCGAAGACAAGGCTTGGAGTCCGAAGCAGGGCATTTCTCAGAGACGGCAGTCTCCTTCGCCGTGTCACCAGCAACCTACCTATTGAATTGTCAGTGAAGGCTTATATGGACATGTATTGGATGGAGCCTTGCACCCGAGCTTTAAACCCGACAGGTAGCATCACTCAAAGCACCCACACGCTGAATGCCGAAATCTCCACTTTGCAAAGTTGAAGAGCCAATAGCCGGATCGTGCCCCTTCGAAACCACAGAGGCCACATGGGTCAGACTGAAGGAGACTGCAACAGCGGCAAGCACTTTTTGTTGTAAACGCAACACTTGATTTAGACCATGAATGTCAACCCTCATATTCACAACGACTGGGCCATCGGACCAGGTCTCAAGAGCCGAGTTCGTGCTGCGCTTTCGGGGGCCGCCGAGCCCAGGCGATTCCGCTTCAAGCGTTTAGGTGTTGTATTCCTGATTACACGGACTAGGTTTCTCGTGTTTGCAACTGTTTCTCGAGCATGGCGTTAATATTCAGTCGTTGCGGGTGTGTCTGTGTGTGTGTGTGTGGGTGCGTGCGTGCGTGCGTGCGTGCGTGGGTGGGTGGGTGGTTGGGTGGGTGGGTGGTTGGGTGGTTGGGTGGTTGGGTGGTTGGGTGGTTGGGTGGTTGGGTGTGTGTGAGTGTGTGTGTGTGTGTGTTTTTGTGGCTTACTTGGCAGTGCTGGTGGTTGTCAAACTTGATTCTTGTTTATCGCGTTCTAACTGCTTGTTTTGCGTTGCGGTTGCCAGCATAAACCTGCTTGCCGCAGTAGTGTCGTATGGTCGTTGCTAGTTCCCATTTTACCAGCAGCACTTGTCAATTTTGCTTGCTCTCAGCAATGGTAGTGTTGCTATGCCATGCCTTATTCGGGTTGGATGCTGGCCGAAAGCTCAAAGGCCCAGGATGGCAAAGGATTTATATGCTTCTGGAGAACACAACACACTTGTAGGTTTTGTTGTCTCCATACCAGAGAAGACCCGTGTAGATATTAGGAGGCCCCAGCTCTGTCTTCCGGCGGATGCCAAAGGTGGAAGGCCCTGGTGTTGAGCATAGCCCGAATACCATTGGAACCATGCACCTTTGGCACGTGCTTGCATCGTCACGTTGTGAGGGGGGCAAGAACTTGCGCAGTTGCCCAGAGTCCATGCTCAAGGATTTCGTCGGGTCTATTGGTAGATTCTTTGGAGGCTTTAGCGGTTCAGTCTTCTGTAGTTTCCTGTGCAGGCCTCGGTTTCAGAGTTGTTGCTGCGAAGTCTCATGGTTTGCTGGTTTACACAGTTCAGACCAGCCACGAGCGGGGGTGGTTCAACGAGCGTCCTCTCGCCTTAGTTGCAATATATTGCAATCAAATGGCTCTATTCTATGGTACCTCCCAATCGGGATCTGATATTTGGAACGACGAGGGTGCGCTTGGATGGCTCTTGGGTTCTTGGGAGAGAAGAGCTTACATGAGCGGCTGGAAACTACAAATGCAAGGAAAGGTGGCAAGAACTGATGACGCGTGCTGATGACACGGGAGGAGCCGCAGATGCAGCAGCGCGATCATATCCATCGTTGTTAATCATATTACTGGGGTTGTAGCATGTGTTGGTCTTCCCTGACTCTGCTTTGTCAGGTATACAGGCAGGACCATTTACCGCGGCCTTTGCGAGGAGCTTCGGCAGCGTTTAGATGTATTTCTGGAGCTTCCAACGGCTTCAAACAACCGCAGCCCAAAACTGTGCGGTCAGTTGCGCTAGTTTTCCTTAAGTCCACCTGAGTGAAGGTCCCGAAGTTCCCCCGGACAGCTCTACTCTGCATGAAAACGCCAAGCGCACAGGCTCAAGGTTTTCAGCCCCAGCAGGAATAGTCCGAGCTGCAACACCTTGAGACCCTCCCGAGTTTTGTTTGCTTGTTTGATGTGCGTCTCAGTGTCAAATACGACCAGCTCTGTCTTTTGTGACTGCATAGTTGTGAAGAACCAACTCTTTAGTGTGATTTCGCTGTCGCCCGGGGTCTTCGTGACCAGGTCGATGCAGTCAGCGGAGATGGACCCTTGGCTGCACTTCCTGAGCATTTCGCGGCACCCCGAATTAGTACGTAAGGAGTGTCTCCAGCTACTGACCCGAAGAGGAATCCTCCTCGACAGAACAGCGAAGATCTTCCGTTTAGCTTGACTAAACACATGCCAGAGCCGCAAATGCCCTCAAGAACAAGATTTTGGGACTCGGGTGTCATAGTCCCCTCCCAGGTTCAATGATTGGGGTCAAAGTGCTGTACTTTTCATCACAACCTTTCACAAGCGCATGCGAAAGTGCGGAACCTTGGCTATTTGGTGCCTGTCGAAGTACGGGCCTCACGAAACATGACTGTGCGTCTGCCTATGGAAATTACGGTTTTCATGCAATGGTTACTTTGGTGCACTGGCTTTGCCAAGGCCGTACTGTGTCACTCTGCGGCGACCAAAGCTGCAACTTCATTTGCTATCCGATCAGTTGCTTGGCTTCTGTGGCGGGGTCGCGTGATCCAGCCCTAGACTAGACCCGCACACTTCCTAAGGTTCAGGGGCCAGGTCATGCCAAAACAATTCCGACACAAGCTTGAGAGCTTCGCAAAGTTTCACGGTACCTTGCGTTGTTCTCGGTGAGGACCCGTTGGAAAGCCTCGCCCGTGTGGCAATACAAGCACCTCCCTCGAGGGAGCTAGAGAGAAGAGAATTCAATCAAGATTACGAGAAGCCCTGAAAAGCCGGTTGTGGGAACAGTCTGGTTTTGGATAGCATCCCAAAAAAACACTAAACTAAAGGTATGTTATTAAGAACCCTAGTCGTTCTACACCCCAAACCAGTCTATGCCCCAGGTGAAAAGCTGAGGGCGCAAGGGCGCTTTCACTGCAACTGGGGCTTTTGCACCTTGAGGCCTGCTCGTACAGAAAAATTGACGTGATCGGCCGGTGGTTGACGTTTTGAGCACCTTTACGTAAATGTTGGTTGGTAAGGATACGGAACCCATGTTTGTTTGGCTGTAGTTGCTTTTCTGCTGTCTTTGTGCGGACACAGAAAGCCAGTAAGTGATTGAATCCCGGCCACCGGGGACGACGGAAACCCGACAGCAAAAACACACTCTTACCGGTCTTACCGGTAACGATATATGAGAAGACGTCTGCTGACGTAGACGAAGACTGGTTCATGATGAGATTTTCATGATGAATTTCGGGCTGTAAAGCACCGTGTGCCCATCAATGCACCCCGCAATTGCTGACCCAAAGCCCTGAACCCCACAAGCCTTTGGTCCTCATGCCACCAGAGCTTGACTGCTAATCGTGGCGAGCGAGGCGAAGCAAGCATGACCGAGTCAATAAGCTTAGTAAACAAAAACCTCATGCAGGCAACACGTCAGTCAATAGTGAGAAAACCAGCAGGAAGAGCAGCCAGAAAGGAGAGAATGATTGTATTGCCACAAGGCCAAACCCCAAGTGGATGATTGTCCGACCCGAGATCGGCGGGGAGCTGAGCCCCTGAGAGAGAGTGAGAGTCACAGGCCACATCCTGGCGGCATGGAGAGTTGGACGTCCATGGCCAAGCTCGAGGACGTCGGCTTCGGGGTCTTAGGCTTCAGGATTTGAGGATTGCAGGATGTAGGGCTTTAGGGTAAAGTCAGGAGAGAGGCATGCTGCCTTTGCTTATGGCATGACTTTTGCAAGGATTCTCCGAAATCGCATCTCTGGATTTTGCAGGCTAGTTAACCTTCGTAGGAGCAGTGGCTGTTGTGGTCGCTGTGAACCCCAACCTGAGTTTGAGTTGGAGTTGAATCCGAGGCCAGGTTGTAGGCTGGATTCAACTGAATTTGAACGTTGATTTGTTTTGGCCCGCCCCCAGCCTCGAATGCTCGCCTCCACCCTTTTCGTTCCCTCCTCACGGTTGCCTATGCACAGGAAATCATACGGCCCAATTAGAGTCAACTCTTCATCAGCTTGGGTAGATTCGGGTAGATGTTCTGTTTCTGCGCTTTGGTTCAGGGCATCTTTCTATTGATGAGATCTTGGGAGACCTGCCACATGCTACCGATGGTCTCCTGCCACATGTGCAGAACATCACCACATAAGAGATGCATTCCCAGCCATGAACCGTGACCCGGAAACCTACAAACAGTTTGCGATCCAAGTGGCCTGCTGCCAGAGCGCCTTTGAACGTGGACAGACATAACTTACATGACTCTTTCGAAACAAGAACCCTAGGCCCTGGATCCGGTGAAACAGAAACGGCCCGGCTGCGCGGCCTACGAAGGCAAGATCCCGAAGTTGAAACTGAAGGCCCAGCTTCCCTGCACTCCGAGCGAACTCTGGAAGTCTTCCAAGGCCTCACGGCGATCTTGTAAACTTCGTTGCTCAGCGGCTCAGAACAGAAGGCCTTGTAACACGGACGGTGCCTGAAGATCTCCCTTGTCAGGTTTGACGGTGTAGGGTTCGTTTACTGACACTACTGTCAGTCTCTCCCGAGGACATTCGAGAGGCCTGGAGACGATTCCGATGTGTCTGCGCTTGGCCTTCTATGTGCCGTTAGGTGTGACTGAAAGATCCAATCAATCCATGGCTTCAAGGGTTCTGTACGTGTTTCAAACCGTGGTTCTGCGATGTTCATTCTGTTTAGGGTTCAGGCGGCCGTGAGTTCGAAACTCAGTCATACGCTGCACGGTCTGGCAAAGCAAGGTTGAGCCATTTACAACTCTAAGACGACATGTCTCAAATGGGCCATAGGAAAGCCGGGCCCAAATGCCCAATATGGGACTCATCGCGACCGAATCCCAGAATTGAAGAATCACGTTTAGAAGTGGCCGGCTGTAGAGTTGGCGTCTCACCTTCTGATGAATTCGCGACTCAATCGATTCTCCGTCTGCATGAAAGCATGCATCGTTAACGGGAGTGCCCATTTATACAATCCCAAGTCCAGAACTGCTGACCCTAAAACCTTTGACTTCTGCACCCGACATGTCCCCAAGCCCAACAACCCAGAGCTTTCTAGCGAGTCTACCCGACGCAGGAGCTTGAGCGAATGGGTGCCAACAGCTTCGCCGGACCGGGTATTCAAAACATGCATGGCGAATCCTGCTGCTGAGGGAGGTGCCGGTGTTTAAGAGCTGCCTAAATAAGTTCAGACAGCCCCAATCTGCAGTCTTGCAAGGACTTTCACCCTTGCAAATGGCGGCCACCAAGCTGAATGCACGGTTTGAGAGCGTGGATCTTCAAGACTTCACGACCACACGATGCAGCAGTCGGGGTTTGGGATGCCCAAAGACACAGGTACAGTGTTCAAAGCCTTTCCTGTGGGAGTGTACACAGGCGTTAAGATTGGTTGGTCCGCGTCAGCTGGGCTTCGAAGAGTGGCAGTGGTGCGTCAGTGCCGGTGCGTCACATGCGCAGCGCGCGTTAGTAATGCGATAGCTTCGGCGATAGCACATTCTTTTTAGAACAGCATGACAGAAGGGTTTTGAACACTGTACACATATGGCTCAATCTGGCTGAACGTACACATTCTTCAGTAATGTAGGAACCTGATTAAGAAACCTTGGGCCTTTATTAGGGTTCCTTATATGAAGCCTACTATTTTGGTGTTATAGGCCCAGGGTTTCTTAATCAGGTTCCTACATTATCTGGAGCATGGGGGGTTCCAGCAGTGTGATGAACTGGCTTGAGGGCCTCTGTCTGTTTACGAGGGATCTTCCCAAATTCGGCACAACTAGCCCCAAGTATAAACACTAAGACAGAAAGACCCCATGGTTACCCAGCTTCCGAGGAGAGGAGTGACAGCATCATCGGCTGGGCGCTTTTCGATCGAGATCCCTTGGAGACCTTCGACTTCGGAAACGCCTCTTGCTCGAAGTCCTGAAGGCACGAATGCCCAGGTTTCGGCAGGGGTTGAGGGCCGACGGTTGAAGAATGTACAGGGCCAAACGTGCAGGGTCGCATACAGATGGACAGTGCTTTGCCCTTATCTTTGTCATGAGTTATGGTGGTCTTCTCGTCGCGGCTGCTCTTGAAGAACCGTCACCGCGGATAGTTACGAAGGGCTTGGAACACAGGATAGTTGAGCAGGGTAATGCGATGCTGGAGCCATCGTTCGTCCCAGAAGCCATTAATCCCAAAACAAGGACGCCTGAAAGTCCACAACATCGGACAATGAAAAACAGCGATTCCCTTCAACTCTTGCAACGCTGTGACCCTACAGAGCACCCCGATGCAGAATTATCAAGGAGGTTTGTACTTGGGACCCATGTTGAGGTGAGTGCGATTGTCAGGGCCTCCTCAAGGCTTCTTGGGCCGCTAGGACCTGCTAGGAGCTACGGTGGCTATGGCATGGTTTGTGCAGCAACTAGGCGTTCGCTCCGAAGTCGGTTAGGGTCATGAACGTACTTCCGCTTTACACAACCTGCGTGAACGCACTGCAAACCTCGACAAGAAAGACCAGGCCCTGCTCTGTTCGAGGCACAGTGCCTCTGCCAAGTAAAAACACATGTTGGTACAGCTAGGACCTAACTTAATTATGCAGCACTATCTATCGACGCTGACTCCACCATGAGTCTGGAAATTACAGCTGCGCGAAGCCCTCTCCATGTCAATGCCATGAGCTTAGGTAACTTTGCTTGGTGACGCCGCCCATCCATTGTTGCCATATGGTAGCCAAGGCGCCACTCAGGTGCCCCGGAAGCTGTGTAAAGTTCAGCACGACTTTGTAAAGGTTTCCCACTTGTGATTGTTCCAAGGAATCCCTGCGCTGGTGTCCGCAGAGTGCGCTTCAGGACCACACCACAAAATTTAAACCCCGTAAACCCGAAAAGTGCCATGCTGGCCTTGAAACCCAGACATTGAGGAGCCCGGTCCTGCTACAAGATGACTAAGCATCCCAAAAAACTTCTTTAGGTTCAAAGTTGCCACAGGTGATTGTCCCAGATAGAATGTGGCCACCTACGGTCGTATCAGAATTCAAGTAGAAACGGTCCATGGCGTGTGTCACCTAGGTCTCCTTGGAGGCAGGTTGAATTGCCCGGCCAGGGTGTTTTTTTTTGTTGTGGCCCCTATTTGCTCGTGCCCCTCGTCATTGGTTTCTAGAAAATTTTTTGCTGTCGGCCCCGGGTGTGCAAAGTGTTTTTTTTTGTTGCGCTCCGTTGGGCGCCGCGACCTTTCGGCGGGGCCAGAGCAACAAAAAAAACACCACCCAGGGTGTTTTTTTTTTGCTGCGGCCCCGGCGAAAGGCAAGGGAAGGAGAAGCCCCGTTGGAAGCCGGCACGGGGCC
>BGNK01001974.1:88009-162444 GCA_003297005.1 Symbiodinium sp. clade A Y106
CCCCGCCGGGTTTTTTTAGAGAATAGCAGAAAATGTCTGGGGTACTACATCGGGTCTAAAAAGACCCGGCGGGGCCACAGCAAAAAAAAAAACACCACTTCCCTTGAATTGCCCGCTGCAAGCAGCCTCAGGTAAGCGAGTGCCTAGGGCCGAGACCTGAAGCAGCAATGAACCCACGGCCTAGACCCCTGCCCTGACGATCTGAGCCTGGTTCCCACGTTCTCACAGTTTGTTGTAATTCGACTTTTAGAGCTCCTCCTGCACGACCCCTTGTGGGATCCTGACCCTGTTGAAAACGAATCAAATCTCTCTGTTGACGGACCATTCAGCAGAGATGCTTGAAGCTTGGTCTGCCTACTTACCAACGCTTTGGGGTTCGCATAGGGCTGTAGGGGGTATCTATAGGAAGATTAGCTCTGACTAGCTTGACAACCCGGGCAGGCCATCATGGATGCCGAAGCTCTGGGAGTTTGCTACCAGAACGCCATGCAGAGCGGAACAGGCCGCAGTCTGCACTCGGCGCGCAAGATTTCCAACTGTGACATGTCAACTCAATGGCGCAGAATTGCCTTCAACAAGTGAACCATCAGTGCAAAGATGAAACAACCAAGAGGTTTTGCTCGTAGTGGTTTGGGCGACAGCAGCACAGCAATTGGGGGCAAAGCTTGCAGCAGCCTGTCTGCCCAGCCATGGGACTGACAGCTCCAGATGCTAAGAGGAGCTGCTTTGTTTGGCCGCGTACGGCGAATGACTGAGAAGCCCGCGACTGTGTCGATCTTCAGCGGGTCCGCAGACAGGTCATGTCCTTACGGCCACAGCGTTTGGGATGCAGTCGGGAGCAGCGCTCGCAGAAGAGGGCTTTTCTTCGACGACCAGGCAGTCATGATGGAAGAGTCTTCCCCTGGCCATGTGCATCTGCTTCCGGTGCAACACGAGAGTAAGGAGCACCGACGGCCCTTGCGCTTTGGCCGGGCGGCCCCATCCCTACCCGACTCCGTGACCCTCGGATTACAACTCAAAGAGCTTCCGTGTAAGTCATGCAGACACGAACCTCCATCTAGGATCGATACCCCAACAGAGATATCTGCTAGAGGTAAGGAGGGGCAAGAGATGACACGTGTGGGATGCCCAGTATCATCAGCCCAGGACCACCTGGGGTCATTCTGTACATTGCCCTGTCGCCGAGCTCGCTCGTCGAGGAGTCTCCCTGCCACCACGGGCTCCAAATGCAAAGCTGGCCGTGGTTGTCCTGCCGCAGGACACTGGGTCGTAGTCGCGACCAGCGCGAGGTTTAATAATGACGACAAAGACTTTTGGAGCGTATTGCGGAGGGGCAGAGTCCAGGGTCCGTGTGCCCTGTAGAGCTTGGATGCCTTCCCGAGAGAAAACATGTGCTTGCCTTCCCGAGAGAACATATGCTGCGGGAGCGGAACAAGACATGTCAAACGCCAAACCGGTCCGCCAAGATCCGAGGGTCGAAAGCCACAAAGTCGAGGACCCCGATGGCCGCCTGTTGATCACGCAGCGTGCCGCACACATGCGAACGTTTCCACGATGCTGGGTCTTTCCGGGCGGAGGCGTTGATGAGGGCGAGCTGCTGTTCTTAGGCTCTGTTTAGAAACACAAAGCTTCAAAACACATGTCAAGCGCCTGCATCTATACATACAGTGCATATTTACATACATATATATATATATATCATATATCATGTATATATATATATATACACGCACACTTGAACCATGACAATACGTGTGTGTATGTGTCTGCACATACATACATACATACATATATATATATATATATATACTCTGTGTGTGGGCGCGCAGGTATTCATCCGCAGTCAGTGCAAGCATGCATGCATGTATATATGTATGTATGCATGTGCAGGTAATGCAGATGTCTGTGTGCCCCAACACACACACACATGCACATGCATGCATGAATTCATAAACGAATATGTCCTGTTCGATGTTGTATACAAGTTAAGCTGGCAGATAAACCGTTTCGTGCCGGGGCTGATGTTGGACATATACGATGCAAAGTTACTCCCCTATAAGAACTTTCCCACCCTCACCAGCCAGACAGTGATTTGGAGGAGGTGATTTGCGTTCCAACGGGAGATTCTTCAGCTTCTGATGAAAAGAAGCGTGTGCTTAAGGGTTTGGGCTTACCAAGAACTGGCCATAAGCCCATCGGTAGGCCTTAGCCTTTGAGAGTGCCAGAACCTGCTTGCAAGCAAAAGGGCCCGACCCGAGGGCCCTCACTAAAGGTTCGCTGCTGGGAGGCGAGAGCTCTATGAGGAAACAGGGCTCACTGTCGACCATGAATCGATGCAGCTGCTTTGTTTCTGGGAGAGCGTCTTTCCCACCTCTGCCGATGGTTGCATGGACGCGGGACAAGCCACTGGGCCGAGATCGCATAAAACTTCATAAAACCTCTCGCTTAAAGGTCCCAAGCCCTTCCTGCAAGACTTTCATGGCCCTTCAAATTCAGAGCACGAACAGTTGCTCGTGTGGCTGAGCCATGTCGTCGAGCTGGCGCAGTATGAAGAGAGTTTAGGTTGGTAAAGCACAGGAGAGAGCTTATTATTTATTAAGGAACAATAGTGTATAGTGTAGCTTGCTACAATACATCTAGCTGGTCCAAGTGCCAGAGGGCAAGCCCTTTGCGTCCTGTGCCCCTGGAACTTCAGCCAACGGCCAAGGTCAAGGGTCACTCTGTGACGGCCTTCGTCAAGGACCTTCCTGGGAGGGGGGGGCATTGTTCCATGATACTCTATGACATTCTATGGCTCTGGCATACTTGCCGTTTTGCGGCTGCACCATGCAGAAGCACAGGAAACGATGACTTGTTCGAAGAGCCGACATAGCCAAGACTGTTCTAAAGCCGTTCTTACAACCCCTCTAAACCAGGCAGCAGCATGAGGTATCACCCCGATAGCAAAGAATTTCACGGAAGTCTCCAGGCCTTGGTGGAGCCCGCGGCGGCTGACACCTTGGTATTGCAAAGCTCTGAACCTTGAGCATATTCATAGATCGAACAACCGTTGGCTTGGTGTTATGGCGCTCTGATGTCTCCGGCGTTCGTAGAGAAAGCTGCAGGTCTTCAGAAAAGATTTTCACTTCGCTTCAATGGGTTTAGGATTCCCACGGCTTGACGCCTCTATGCCTTGGCTATATACGTTCGGACATCCCCTAAGGTTCGAGACTCAGGGGAGCCCCTCAATCCCAAGCCCTCAATGCGTGCATCACTGAACCACTCAGTGGCAAAGCCAAGGAGTGTGAGCGCTGCGCCTGGGTTCCTTTGTCATGGCTAATGGAACCTCGGCATATTCAGGATCCAACCCTGAACTCGAAACTCTAACAAAGGCAGCTCGACCCGGATTCGCGGTTCTCGTAAACAGCTATACAAAGTTCGGCATGCGAGCAGCTGGGTTCAGAACTCGTCTACGATGTGACTGCAAGCATGCATTCCTGTCCTGCAGCCGATACCGTTCTTTTCTCCAATGCACTCGCGTCGTTGCCGACCAAAGCTGCTGTTGGAACCTCACCTGGCCCGAAATTGGGTCGGCCCAAGCCTAGGAGTTGCACGGCCCCAGTGCTTTCGAGTCGCGGCACAGCGACCTCGCCTCAGAGGTGCCAGCGCTGCCAGGGTGGCAAGTGGCCACTGGGCCAGAGGAATGGAGCAGAAGGCTTTCCAGTTTCGGGAGGTTGGTGGCTTTTTATGTTTTGGGCTGAGTTGGGGGCTGTAGGGTGTCGGGTTATTTCAGAGCTGAGAGTTGAGGGATTTGGGGACTTCTGGTTGAGTTCAGTGGATGACAGTTTCGCCAGCTGGCTTAAGTTACGCAAGTTAAATGACATCAATGGTGAAGCCAGTGTTGTGGTTGTTGAGGTTGAGCCATCTAGTGGCTCTAACGTGTGTGGGCGCGGGTGCTCGGATGAAAAAAAGGTTTTGGTAGGGTCGGGTGTGAAAGTCCTAAAACTGCCGGGTGCTTCGAGCCAAGAGGGGGCCTACAGTGGTTCTGGTTGCACGTTGGAACATTCGGGCGCGTTAGCACTTCACAGGAAACGGTTGTTTCGGAGCACTAGTTGGCTATAGTTGTTTCGCATGGGTTTAGTCTAGCGAGCATTGAAGCACTTGGACAACGAGTGTCCGGTAAGTTTATAGCCTTCTGTATCAGGGATTCAACCACGTGCTATGCCCTAAACATCCAGAACTATTATCCGTGAAGATCCCATGAAGCCTTCCACGCAAAGTTTACTGGGTTAATAACAGCTAGTATGCCGATTCAACAATCCAAGAACCAACGCACGTGCCATGGAGACGAGGCTCCTGTTCCGGAACCGTGGATTGGTTCTGGCCTTTAGCTCAACGTCATCCCCGAAACTCCGGCGCAACCCCGAGTCTGCTCTAGCTGCAACCTAGGTGAGGAAGGCAGACGTGGAAACAGAACCGCTCGACCTAGCAGCTACAGCGAAAAAGCAGAAGTTCGAGTTTATTTTGGTCTCGGCATTCGGGTTATTCGCAAGCACTGTAGAAGCTGCAGGGTTTAGAGTCCTGTTTCGGTAGATTGGGTTTACGAGACGCCGACTCTGATTGTAGGAGGGAGATTGGCTTTAATCTGAGTGGGGCCTTCATCTGCCGTGAATTGCAGTAGTCAGTTTTCAAGGTTCCATTGAGACTTGCAAGGAAGCCCTGGCGTTGGTTGTCAAGGTTTCCAAAACAACCTGACAATGAGCGAGGCCGCGAGGTTCCCGAGTCATGGCGACATCGCCTCATGTTATTCAGCTATTGAGCACCAAGCTTGATGCCAACTGTAAACTGTACGAAGGTGGGATCCATGTTGCCGTTTATAGTTTGGCAGAAGTCTGAACCCCAGGCAAGGTGCCGAATCGAAGCTTCTCAGCTGCAGGGCACCCTGGCGGAGTCAGTTAAATGTTTTCCAGCAGAGTTTGGGATTTGGGCAAGGCTAGGAAGGGATAACAAGACGGGTGGAAGTCTAGGTGCAATGAAACAGACCTGTTGATGAATCCTTCGTCAAACCTAAATACAATGCTACAATGCGGCGAACAGGGATGTGATTCCCGAATAAAGTAGTAACAGTGCATTCATAAACACTGTTTCCATGCAGCACTAGGGACAGTAATCATCGTACTGATCGTGATTGTGCAAGACTGACAGTATAGTCGCCAACAACACAGGTCTACAGAAAAACACTCGTTAATCTACGTAATGTAGACATAGTTCTCACCAAGAGGCTCTATTGTTTGACGTGATCTTGCAAAACCATGCAACAGCGTAGACTCAGACCAACCTGATATGTTGAGAAGGTCGGAAAGCACTGGCAAGCTAAGTACTTGGCCTCTTGTTGTCAGCATGGTTCGCGCTATCAAAGTTGTTGTTATCCCTAACTTCCCTAAACGCTTGTGACTGTTTGCATCGTTTCGTATTATTTCTGGTCAGGCCGAAGGCTTGGATTCATTCTTGTCAGGCATCTACCCCAATGCCATCGGAGAAGGTGTCGGCCAGGGGCACCTCTACGCCCTCAGCATGCTGTCAGAGGAGACTTCCGAAGTCTCGAACCTTTGAGACGGCCTTCGGGAAAAGAAAAAGGGCATATGCATCGAAATCAACATGTACAAGTGTGGCAACCAGTGTAGTAGACACTTGTTCAAACCATGTGAAGCCGGTGTCCTCCACAACCGAAGGAAAGCCCACACTGCTAAGGCTAAACGATTCCAACTGGTTGTTTACCGCATAGCCCGGCGGCTTTGGGCGACGCAGTATGCAGTCGTGGTTGGGAGACAGACGTCTCGTTGGCGAGCCTTGTTCGGATAGTTGAGTAGTATGACGACAACCGGTGTTGGCCCCCACGAGTGCACATCAACAGCAGTTTGCGCACGTGATAACTGCACGAATCGACTTCGTTGAAACCTCAAAGCCCAACAACCTGAGGCAGAATGCCTGAAAACACCAGCAGAGACCTGCGAAAATGCACGAAGTCCGGCTTGCCACCAGGAGCATGATCAAGATAGCAGCATGTACTTGCAATTTCACTGTCGCGCGCACGCGCGCACACACGCACACACACACACACGGAGACAGACAGAGACACTCCTTGATCGTGTTGCTCACAGCAGTAGGCCCCCAAGTTTCTCCTTGTAGCGCTTAATTTCGAAAGTTGGCACTTGCAGCCGGCGTGCTCTAATGTTTGAGTCAAGTCCAACCATCCTAGCCTCGCGGAGCTTGGCTGCATAGCACGCTTCAGTCTTGAGGGCTTGTAGCGGGGGATGGCATGGAAGCCCAATCAGAGGACAGCGCATTCTGGAACAAGGATGGCATAGGATGAATTCCTAGAGCTCTGAATCTATTAGCAGGTGTAGAATGATGTAGAGGCCAAACAGGGCTCGAGGTGCAGGGTCGGATGTCAAAGATAGGGGGCCACAGGTCTCTGGAAGTGCAAGGCTTGCGGCCTTAATCTCATCCTCAACCTTGCGCCGAAAACCGCAGCCAAGCCCCCAACATCCTTCACCACCTGGGTTGGGGTTGAAGGTGAGGCAACCCCCTGAAGCTTAAGACCTCAAACACAGGCAGATGGTCCAAAACATCAAAACTTGGGGGTTAGATGGCGAAGTCTCTGTAAAGCCCTGTCCAGGCATCCATGGTTGCATCAAGGCGGCACGGACCTGGACTATCACCAATCACAGGGTCTGAACTTTGAAGGGCAAGGGTGTTGAGGTTTAAGTTCGGAGTTTCACACAGGGCCTGAAAGATGCGATTCTGACAGAGTTTGAGGTTCAGGCTATTGAAAGCCTTGTGCATGGTGCTTGCATTCAGCCGCTCAAGCCGCTCAAGAGACGGATCGGAGGGGGGGGCTTGAAAGCTCCGGGTCACCAAAACTGTAAAACAGTTGTGCGGCCCGCAACTCCAAAGCCTCCAGGCTTATTCGGACCTGCGGTGTGAAGTCACGGGCAAGGCGCCGGGTGGTACGCGCCAGGTTGAAGCAACCGGTTACGTAAACATGGGAAGCCCATTTAGCCACCGTTCTTTACCGGGCCCTTCCTATCCTGAGGTTCCATGTTACTCGCATAGGTTTCATCGGTAAGAGAAGCCCGAAACGGAAGGCAGCCGGAGAATGGCGCCAACACCCAACGGTAACTAGCGCCACACCCTGTAAGGAAACCAACCGAACAGCATAAAACGTACATCAATGACCTGCGCAGACACGGTTTCTTTTCCTGGCACCCGGCAATGATCGTAGTGCAAAGTTTTAACACTCTATTTTACAACCATAAGACTTCAGCTTCTTGAAGTTTGGATGGACTGTTTCTTCAAATCAGCATTCCCTAACTCATGACGAGCACGAGCACGTCTTGACATCGCGACGTAGTACCGCACGTATGTAATACTACAGCTTATATGTGTAGTTCCCCATTGTTAGGTTCGAAACCCTAGATACCGAATCGCCAAACGCTGAAACGAAGACTCGCTGACTAAGCAGGAATCCAGATACGCTCAACCGCTTCTAATCGGGTGTCCTCACTCCAAACAAGGACCACCTGCTTCGCCCCGAACTCGAGAACCGCCCCAGCAGTTCCTCAGCTTGTGGCTTTCCCTCGCTGGAAGAGCTAGGGCTCGCACGTAGTAGTAGTCAGGATCGGCCCCCTTTGCAGCGCAGTGATTTCAAATTCGCTGACAAAGTCCAAGCTCTCCTTCTGCATGGATAGCGCTGCCAGAGGTTCCTTTCTTGTAGTTATTTCGTTCTCATCGCTATTGCCAGTTGTCTTCATCTTCTTGTGATGCGGATGGCTAAACTTATTGCATCTGGTGTGTTCATCTCGCAAGTAGGCATGTATGTACGTGCTACGGCTGGTAATTAGGCAGTTTGGGTTTCAAGAGATATGTTTCGAGCCGGGCATCGTTCTGCCTTGCACCCGGACTTCGAACACCCTCGTCGTGCAAGATTGCCCTTGAAGCAGAAAACACCTGGCACTGATAAAGCTGCATTGAAACCACGCTTTTGTTTCCACTCTTCCAAAGCCACATCTCGACGCCTCGTACCCCACTCTCGAGGTGTTCTCACCCCAACTCGAGCGCCTCGGAGGTCGTCATCGCAAATCGTGAGATGGGATCAACGGCAGTGCTCAAAGTCGTCGACGAGCAAACTCAGGCCGTGCTGGCCAACGTCCCAGCCACTACATTTATTCAGGGGTCTAGTTCTCATGCAAGTAGTTCTGTGTCATAACCTTCCCAAGGCTAATGTCCGATCTCATCCGCAACACAGGGCATGGACTTGGGGGCCAAGCGCCGGTGGTGCGCTGAGAACGGCCCGCGGCTTCACGACGAGGTCAGGGGCCTATGGAGAACCGTGGGCTCCAGAGAATCAAGAGGCGGTCCTTATTATGCGGACACCGATATAAGGAACAGCCCAGGATTCGGCTGTGCTTGCATGGGTGCCTTTTCTTGCCTGAGCTTATGTCGTCGGGCCCTGTGGTTGAAGGGTTTTGCTGTCTGTGTGCGTAGCTAGGTAGGTAGGTAGGTAGAGCGGTATTTTAAAGGTTTGGCTGTATCCTTGGGGCTTTGACGGGTTTGTCGCAATATACGATGGTATGTCCCAGCAGCTGCTTCTGAGAGGAACCGCTTGATGTTGAAGAGCCGGCAGTGAACCCTTTCTTTTGTAGACTGCCGCTATCTAGTTCGACATACTGGTGTCGGCTTATCTGCTGAGTGGTTCATTTGGCAAAACCTCGAACTCAAACCCTCAAACTCCAAACCCCGAAACGTATCACATTGAAGCTTGTCCCTCCGCCCAGCTTGAATCCGAGGAGAACCCCCAGTCATCCCCGCTGCACATCCGAATTTTCATATGCAAAGCCCTGGCAATGGCAAGACCAGATGATGCACACTTGCACACTCGAGACTCCCCAATCTGGTAGCTCATGGGTATGACACGCTTCCCCAAAACATACGGTCCTGTGATTATTGGCCTAGGCACACGAAATGTCCAAGCCCTTGGTTCGACGAGCCCAAAACGAGGTTTGAAGCAGTTCGGACTTAGCTCCGTCGGGTTTGAGGCAACCCCAGGCCTAAACCGCCAAACCCACTGTAATCGTCAGGCTGCTGTCAACTCTTCTTCGGAGTTACCCTGCAATGCGGGCTTCGTCTTTGCTAGGTAGGGGGGAAAAAATGGCTCGAGAGACCGAAGTTAACGTTGGACTTGTTCTATTCGGGAGGCTTTCAGGGATTTAAGGTTAAGGGTCGACGAAAGTGGAGGGTTACTAGACTCTTGACACCCCAAGCATCTAATTGCCACAGACGAACACGATTCAAAGCCTTAAACTGGATCAGATCCCGAAGGCTGAATGTCCTTGGGCTGGCGGAAAAGAGTTGGTCAGTCAAGAAGATGGCCTATGAAACAGAGTTACAACCCTGTCGCACCTGGGCACCGAAACGTACCCGAGAATCCAATCCGGCCATCCACACGGAAACACGCAGGTTTTGAAGCCACATAAGAATAGTACGGCAAAATATCACAACAAGTATCCCGGCGGCGGCAGGAACTGCAAGAAAAACGATACGACCAGCCTTCATGATGACACCCCACACACACACACACACGCACAATACATTACCGTTACAACAGCAGCGAGAGCGACAGCAGCAGCAGCAACCGCAACGGCAACAGCAACAGCAGTAACAACAGCAACCACAACGACGACGACGATCCACCACCCACCAGCAGCAGCAGAAGCAGCAGCAGTGGCGGCGACTGGCAACAGCAACAGGTACACATATGTTTGAGACTGAATTTATTCACTCAATGCCACAACACGAAGAGGTGATCCAGAAGTACCGAGCCTCCATGCCAAAGAGCGTTCGAGCAACGAAGCTGGCGTCAGCAGCATCTGCGTAGGCGGGGATGGGGGTGTTGGGGCTTTGAATGTTATGTATACGGTGTTGCATTGGGATTGTAAGAGGGCTCAGAGCCGCCCCCCACCCCTCCCACACACGCCATCTGTGTTGCGTGTGTTGTGGTCCCCTGGTGCGGTTCCCGCTTGCACTTGGTTTTGGAGGTGGGTTGTGCTGCACACTTGCCACAAAATCACGACGGTCATGCCGGTCACGACTCATCCCAGCCTCCGAAAACTAATCCTTGTGGTTGCTTGAAGTTGTAAGTTGTGCACTCGTGTCGGAATGCAATTCGCTTCTGAAAGGTTTCGCAGGGCTTGCATAGAATTGAGATAGTCAAAAGTTGAGCTACACATGACGGGAGTCTTTACCTGTGGTTTGGATAACATGAAGTGCGCTTCTGTCCCGATGTACACTCAAGCCACAACGTAAAGAAGAAGTGGCCTCGGCCCATCTAGAGATGCCACGGCACCTGGCACTGTACACTCCTTTGTTCGCTGAGGCTGCCTCCTCCTGCCTCCCTTTCGCTTGTTGCCTGGCTGGCTCACTTTTGCTCTCAATGGCTGTCTTTTGACTGAAACGGTGCAGTCGCCGCAGGCACTCGACTCTTGGACTGCCGACGCTGCGTCTCACATAATTTTCCACCCCGGCACGCATTGGCCCTGGAAAAGGCATGCGTGTCTGATCGGAATTCGGGTCATGGGTGTATGGTGTATGTGAATAGAGCCCGCAGGAATGCTGCATCAAATCGGAGGCATGGCTGCAGCGCCTTTCGGGTTTGGGCTTGTGGACCTGCCGCCATCAGAGAAGTAAGCCATGCGTAGGCAATCCGACCTTCCACTACAGACAGAGGTTAATTCGTGGGGCAATCCCAACTCAAGGTCACAAGCTATAAGGGCGGTGCATTAAGCCTTCTCAGTGTCAGGCAATCGCGCACAAAACCCCATGAAACCTGATGGCAGCGCGACACTGGCCACTTGTTCTGGCCACACGCGTCCCGAAGGGCCCACCTTTTTCAGATGGAATTGAAAAAAAAACGATGCCCCTTCCCGAAGCTAGACACCGAAGACCCCAAGCCGAATTTTAGGGTTTGCCATGAGAGTTTCTTCCTTTCGGAAACCGCTACGCTTGATAGCTCTCGCAGCTCGGGCACTCCAGGCAAGGTCAAGAAAGAAAGGCCAAAGCCCGAAGCAAAGCCTAAGGGCCAAAGAAACTCAACCACCAAACCCTTTAATTGTTAAGGCTCGACGAGTCCGTTAGCAGAGTTTAGTGTCTTGATTTGCAGTCAGCTAGGCGGGGAAAACTCTAGGGGCTGTACTTGATTGATTACCCCAAACCCCCAAACCCTGAGTCCTAGTTTCAGAAGCCCCCATGTGGCTTCCGGGTCTGCTTGCGCCTGCGGCAACTGGGCCGGCACTTCGCGGCCTCCCTCGAAACGGAGGTGGATTTGCCAGGGCTGAAAATTTGGGGATGTTCAGAGTTCAGGGACGTTGACGGTTTAGGGTTCAGGGTTTTAGCAAGTGTGAAATTGCAACTGAGTTCTCGACGGACTGGCTGACCGCAGTTATTTCTTTCAGCAGTTGGCACTTACAAGTATCAACACTTTGTGCCTCCCTTCAGCATCGCAGCAGTCACCATGCAAAGCACCACGAGGACCTCCATACCTACATAGATCCTACTTCCAAAATGCTGTCAAACAAGTTGAACGCTCCGAGGTTCCGTCCGGCGTCTAGCGGCACCCCGCCGCGGAAGTGCCGTTGAGCCCTTGCCAACAAGAGAGGGTTTCAGCAGGGCTCGTGCGTTGGAATGGCCATGGCCTTTGGCAAGCTTTCCATATCGCAGTCCTGCAATTCAAGGTCGGCCAAAGCGCGAAAAAGGTAGCTCATTCAAGCGAACTAGTTGCACCCGGGCCACTTCTGTGTTGAAGCAGGGGCTCACGGAGTTTGGGTTTCCTGGGGGAAGGATGTAAGCTCAAAGCCTGTCTGGGTTGAGGAAGACGCTTCTTGTCGATAGGTTTTGTCGAACCCGTACATATTGCTGAGATCGAGCTTGAAATTGACACCATTTTGCTGGAGCTGTATCAGGCAAATCCTCATGATAAAGCACGTGGCCTAAGTATCCTCCTCGAAGCCGTGCCTGCTTTGTGCGAGTGTGTGAGTCAAAATACCCTAGAAACACTTCCTGGCGGAGCCCTGAAGTAACGGAAGGAGGTAGACTATAAGTGGACCCGTTCTAGTGGGTGAAATGTTGCATGTATTTGCGAATTGTTTCAGAACCGATCCTCTCAGGACAGCTACAAGAAAGTGGCAGTTCTTTGCTCCACCTGTGGTGAGCTTTTGGTGCGAGGCTTAGCCCAAAAGTGCAGTGGACGAGCTCAACTTTGCTTGCAGAGCTCCAGGGCCAATTTCACTGTAACTTCTTACAAAGTGTCCTCAGTTCGCGTGCCCAAGTGCTCAAAATGTTTCCGGAAGGTGAGATCCCCAGCTGCAGACTACGGATTGCATAGGAATTCAAGATTTCTGGAAAGCCGTTCGTGGGCGGCGAAGTACGGTTGCGTGGACCCAACTCCAGCTTCGCTTTGGCGATCGTCGATTGATGCTAGGCCTACGAGTGCTCGCGAGCCTCCCAGCGATTATTTTTCAAGTTGCCCGTGAGGCTCACCCCTTGTTTGTGTCCTATGTCCAAGGTTTCGATCAGAATCTGCTTTTTGTGTCTACAGCATATGGTGATTCGGGCAAGGCCCTCTATCGCAAGCGAAACGGCACGAAGTCTTCGCTTGCGCGGCCCCCAATCGCCAGAGACAGAATAAGAGCCAGTAGGCATCACAGTGATTCACAGTGTAGGTGCTGTAGTTGTTCGTGGAATTGCAGCAGCACTACGAGTAGCAGAAGCGGTAGAAAGAGTAGGGGCAGTAGCAGAGTAGCACTAGTAGCATCTACTAACAGTAGTAGCTCTAGCAGTACCAAACTAACAGCAGTAGCAGCAGCACGGCAGCAGCGGCAGTGGCAGCAGCAGACAGCAGCAGCAGCAGCGGGAGGAGGAGGAGGAGGAGTGTAGTCGTCATCGTCGTCGTCGTCGTAGTAGTAGCAGTAGTAATAGTAGTAGTACTAGTCGTGGTGGTGGTGGTGGTGATGGTCGTGGTAGTGGTAGTGGCAGTTGTGGCAGTAGCAGTAGTAGTAATGATCATAGATAGGACTAGCAGCAGCAGCAGCAGGAGTAGTAGTAGTAGTAGCAGTAGTAGTAGTAGTAGTTGTTGTTGTTGTTGCAGTAGTAGTAGTAGCAGCAGCAGCAGTAGTCGAGTAGTACTGTTTTGTGTAGTTTCGCTGCCGTAGTAGTAATGGGAGTGGCAGTGGCAGTCGCAGTAGTTGTCGTCGTCGTGGTGGCAGTGGTGGTGGTAGTGGTAGCATGTGAGGCAGTAGTAGTGTACTACGACGACGACTACCACTACCAATTCCACTACATCTACCAATGCCACTACCACTTCTACCACGACCACGACGACGACGACTACTACTACTACTACTGCCACTACCACTCCTGCTAATGCTGCTACTACTACTACTCCTCCTACTGCTACTGCTATTGGTCCTGCCACTTCCCTCGCCACTGTCACTGACACTGCCACTGCCATTGGTACTGCTGCTGCTACTACGCTGCTGCTGCTGCTGCTGATCCCCCCACCCTTAATATTGTAAAATAGGGCGGGGCACGCCCCCATTCTGCAATATATGCGTTTGCTGACATGCGCAGTTGGCAGGGGGGGGGGTTGCTGCTGATATGCGGCAGCTGGCAGGGAGGGGGGTCGGGGGAGCTTGCAGAACAGTCGGGGGAGAGAGAGACAGAGAGAAAGACCGTCTGTTGAACCCCCAAACCCTAAAAAGGCCAGAAACTCTGAACGCAGCAACCCGAACCCAGAAACCTTGAACAGAAACTCTACAGCCCGAAACATCCAAACGCAGAAACCCTGCAGCCTCAAACCCTAAACCCAGAAACCGCGAACCCACGAATACACTCCGAATTGAGAAATCCTAAACCCAGAAACCCTGAACCCGGAAATTTTAAACCCAGAAACCGCAAGCCATGAACAACTCCGAACCCAGAAATGCTAATCCCTGGAATAAAGCCCCGAAACTCTGAGCCCCGAAAGCTATGATCCCAGAAACCCTAACACCGCTAAACTATGGGACCGAAGTTCATCAAGTTTAAGGCGTGAGCTTTTGCGCATGAACTTTTGATTTGAAGACCCCAACCCTAAACCCTGAAACCCCAAAATCCGGAAAGACAGACACCAGAAACCTCGAACCCATCCGAAGCCCAGAACGTCTATGGACCTATGNTTGCGCATGAACTTTTGATTTGAAGACCCCAACCCTAAACCCTGAAACCCCAAAATCCGGAAAGACAGACACCAGAAACCTCGAACCCATCCGAAGCCCAGAACGTCTATGGACCTATGGACCCATCCATCAACCCTGAACTCAGAAACCCTAAATCCACAAACCCAATCCCAGACACCCTGAACCCAGAAAACCGGCACAGCGTGTAACCGCAAACTAAACTCAGACACCCTGAAACCCGGAAACCCTAAACCTGGCAACCCTAAACNCCTAAATCCACAAACCCAATCCCAGACACCCTGAACCCAGAAAACCGGCACAGCGTGTAACCGCAAACTAAACTCAGACACCCTGAAACCCGGAAACCCTAAACCTGGCAACCCTAAACTCATGTCTTTTTCATCATGGGGACCCATGCATGTGCGGCCCGAAGGCCTTAAGTGCCGGCCTAAGCCCCCTGTCGAGCCCGGACAATCTGCAAAAGGCATCAGTGTAAGTTAAGACGTCTATGAAAGCTAAAGTGGAGCCCCCGATGTCCGCAACTCGAAACGAAGGTGCATGCAGTTGGCGTCAAAGAAACACCAAGCCTCTGTACGAGATCTTTCAAGATCTGAGGTCCTGGCCCTGTTGCAACCCCCGAAACAATACCTGTGAAAAGTAAGGTCAAAGCCTAAAACCCCGTAAAAACACCCAGGGCGGAGGGCCAAAACACGAGAAACTGCGCGGACTCTATGGGGAGGGGCTGCAGAGGGGTAAGTCAGACCCTAACTAAAGACTAAAGGCCGAGGAGTGGTCACCGCGAAATTTCGGCCGTGAGACGTCTGCCGCAGACTGCGAGAAGCCTAGATTACAGTAGGAATGAGGANGACCCTAACTAAAGACTAAAGGCCGAGGAGTGGTCACCGCGAAATTTCGGCCGTGAGACGTCTGCCGCAGACTGCGAGAAGCCTAGATTACAGTAGGAATGAGGAAGATAAACCATAAACCCCAAAATACGAAGCGTAAGTATTAAAGGAACCCTGTCAGGACTAAGGTCAGAGGGTTCTGGGGCCCGCAGCGCTTCAAGCAGTGAAACAACTGCTGCAGACTGCACCAGGGTTACTAAAACTTCAACCTAAAGGCAACGAAGCTCCTGAACCACTAAAAACGAGGATACGAAGCCTAAGTATTGTTTTTTAGGTGTTCTTGGGGAGGTCCTGCAGCACTTCAGCCAGCGATACGGTTGCCGGCAAACGGCTACGGAGCCACTGGCATCACTAAAGACCGCAAAACGCCTAGACCCCAAACCACAAGACAAGAAGCAGATAATAAACTATTAGGCCCGTAGTGCATCGGCAACCGGATGGGCAGTGCGTCTACTACG
This sequence comes from Symbiodinium sp. clade A Y106, assembly GCA_003297005.1. Classification (NCBI taxonomy): domain Eukaryota; class Dinophyceae; order Suessiales; family Symbiodiniaceae; genus Symbiodinium; species Symbiodinium sp. clade A. The sequence continues at coordinate 103,622 of BGNK01001974.1, forward strand.
TGCGAGCAGAGCTTGGAACAAACTCAGCAGGTCACTCTCAGCTTGAAGTCCGAAAACCGAACAAGACACCCCGCACAAACCAACAAAACCCAAATAAATAAGCCCTGAAGAACTAGTCAGAATTGGAAGCCCGGACCAAGATTCGAGCATATGAGAGACCTGTCGAAAATCCCATGCGATTAGTTTCACGGCCCGCAGATAATTCAACGGGGCAAACAAGCTGCAATCTTGGGCTGTGGGGGCAAGAACATACCCAACGCATACTCCTAGAAGGAAAGCAAAGCCAAACCGACTAGAACAAACCCTAAGGCTACGAGGACCNTTCAACGGGGCAAACAAGCTGCAATCTTGGGCTGTGGGGGCAAGAACATACCCAACGCATACTCCTAGAAGGAAAGCAAAGCCAAACCGACTAGAACAAACCCTAAGGCTACGAGGACCCCTAGCCTTATGATTAGAAGAAGTCTGCGCGGGAATGAGCTTGGCATCTGCCCAGCTGCGAAGCACAATGTCAGCCTCTGGCAGCTCTCATGCTTTAGCCAGCCTCTTCAAAAAGGCGATAATAGCTGCAGCCCTTGCAGCCGAAGTTCGGGGAACAGAGGCTTCTGGATATGTGTCAGACTCCAGGAGGAAGCCGCTAAAGCGAAACTCGCTAGAAGGAGACTGCACGCACACTTTGGCAACATCCAGGCCAGCTTTTTGCCCTTATCATCTGGAACAGTGGCTGGGTCTGGCACACTGTGCTCCTTGAAAGGTCGGGTGTACTCGCCGTACTGGGACTGGGTGTCCCGCCTGGATTGCTGACGGCGCCTTATACCGGGAGTAGAAGACACACCAGGAGTAGAACGAGCAACATGCTTGCTTTTCGGCAGAACTGCATCCACCTGTTGTAAGCACAGCTCAAGCTCTTGGTCAGAGGTCAAGCGCTCTTCTACACGCCAGTTGCGCTCTACACGCTTCATGCTCGAGGAAACCAATTGCGGCACAGGACATGGAATGCAGAGCTTCGTTCTTTGGGCAGTCTGAGCATGGTTCCACTTGTCACTGAACAAAGGTGCACGTCCGAGGACTAGCTGGAAGCGGGATCTGATCCATGCGGCATGCAGAGCGTTCCCGTTGGAGTGGTGAGCAGCAGCACTGTGTATGTATCTTCGCATCACAGGTATGAAGCTCCGATGCGGCACGTGGACATGCACGAAAGCAGTTGTCCACCAACCTCGGGGTTGCAACCATATGTCTAGGACACGTCGAGCAGCTCGGCGTTGATGACCTTTCTGCAGCTTCTTTAATGCTTAAGCTCACAATGCGGGGCCGCATTCTTGTCGAAAGCCTCAGCATCCTTCCACTTGAAACTCGGTTTTCGAGACGCTACAAACAACAGGAAAAGTGCACGCATGTCAGGTGCATAAATATTGATAGGACCGTACTGCCCAGATACAGCCATCGTTCTTTGTTGCAACAACCTGTATGCATCCTTGAAAGAATAATTCCATGGNAACAGGAAAAGTGCACGCATGTCAGGTGCATAAATATTGATAGGACCGTACTGCCCAGATACAGCCATCGTTCTTTGTTGCAACAACCTGTATGCATCCTTGAAAGAATAATTCCATGGAACAAATTCAGGTATCTCTTGACCACCGTGCAATATGCCTGGCTTTTGAAACCGAGCACAGTAGTTGTCATGTATAGCGATGGACCTGGTAATGTTAGGCCGACTATTGGAATCTCGCAACATTCTTGGTGGCCGCAATCTTTTTGACTTGGCAAGCCGTAGAAGGACTTGGGCGCACAGTTGCTGGAAGGTCTGTGTGCCCGGATGTCAAAAGCCTCCATGGCCCGGATCTGCAGTTCAGGACCTGCTGCAATCACCAAGAAAAAACATGATGACAACCACGTGCGTCTTGCCAAACGGTACCGAATTTTCCGCCTTCTGACGAAGACAGCCGCAGGGAGGCAAAAAGATGCTCCAGAAAGCGCTTGGAAAGTCCCCCTTGACGAGGGCAACTAGGACACGACAATTGCCCAATACCGGTATACCTGTAGGTGTCAGACCGCCATTGGTACAAACCGAACAACTCTGGACAGCCGTGGATCAACACCTTTTGCAGCCAATGACAAACCGAAGTGCCTCAACCCGGTTCGGTGCCAAAGGTAAACCTCCAAACTCGAAGGCTGCACGGATGACAGGAGGAAAAAGGCGGAGAATCCTTTGAGCTTGTATTGTCCAGTGTCTCGTTCGCAACCAAATCAAAGCACGTGCTGCAAATAAAGATGCTAGAACTGCTTCCAAAGGCCCGTGTGTTTTGTGAGCTTTGTAGCTCTTCGGAAAAACCATGTCAATAAGATCTCAATCATGAAAGACAGTTTGCTCCACAACTGGTGTGGAGGCCGTCGGCGATGCATGCTTTCAAAAACCGTGTCCAAAGCTAGTGATGCCAATTCTTGGCACTTGTGATCAACATCTGCGCATGAAATATGCCACTGCGGAAGCACCTCAAAACGATCTTCGCTATCGGAAAGAAATATGGAGAACAACAGACTGCAGATCGAAGCAGGAGTACTTCGATCCCAGCCAGTTGGCAAGGCCTGCTCATGCTGAACAAGATTCATCGCAGCAGAAGAAATACTGCGGCAAAAATGGCACGCTGTTGCGACAGCAAATGTGTAGCCGGGAGAATGCCAAGTAACTCACTGTAACTCATGTCTTTTCCATCATGGGGACCCATGCATGTGCGGCTCGAAGGCCTTAAGCGCCGGCCTAAGCCCCCTGTCGAGCCCGGACAATCGGCAAAAGGCATCAGTGTAAGTTAAGACGTCTATGAAAGCAAAAGTGGAACCCCCGATGTCCGCAACTCGAAACGAAGGTGCATGCAGTTGGCGTCAAAGAAACACCAAGCCTCTGTACGAGATCTTTCAAGATCTGAGGTCCTGGCCCTGAATTCCCGCTGCAAGCAATTCCAGAAGCCTTTCAGGCTTGGAAGCCCGAAACCTGACATACTAATGTGGCATCGAAGCCTAAGTAGATACTACATGAACAAGTACTGATGCCATCCCGTACGGTTCCTTATTTTCCTTGTTTATTTTTATTACAACGTACATCAACATCTTATTCTCCGGATCAAGGCCGCTGTATTAGGACCTTGGTCGACAGAGCCCTCCCCCTAAACCCCTGAACCCCTAAACCGTAAACGCTAAGCGCCTAACCTACCCAAAAAACCCTAAACCGTAACCCCCCCCCCCCCCAAAAAAAAAAAGCTGCTAAACCCAGAACTGCGGATTCAGGGCCCAAGTTGCAACGATGGGCTCCCTGAGAGCGCAACACCCCTTTGATTGGGAAGAGATCTCAAACCAAGATGTAGAGCAAATTAAAGTAAACTCTAAACCCTAAAGGGTGATTAGTCTATGTGAGTTCCTTCATGTAGCCTGCACTGCCTGCAGGCAACGGCACCTCGACACCGTCGTGTTCGACTGATCCGGCTATCCCGGCCGACGAGACTTCGTTTGAATTCGAGGTTGAGGCTTTAAGTGGAAGCTTTCAAGAAAACGTTCCGGCCACCGACTTGGCTTCTTGGTATACCGACCTCGCAAACCCAAGCCTCTAAAACCCTCGAGCTCTGAACCCCCAAGCCGAACCCTCAAGGGCCCTGTACCCCGAACTCTTGTCATTTGATGTTTCGGCATTCAGGGGATCGGGTGCACCGGATTGGTTTGCTACTCTGGCTTTGTGAGGATGTGTGGCGCTGGGCTTCTGATTCTCTGATTGGAGTACTCGTATACGACCAACAGAGACGTGACAGCAAGAAGTTCTCCAAGTAGTGAGCAAAGTCATAGCAAGCATACTCCTGAGAACGATGGTAATCTTTGTGGCCAGGTGTGGTGTAATCATGTAGGCACTTGCAGTCACAACTCAATATGGAGGGCCTATTTTTTTTTTTTGGTCTTTTTTTTTGTTTTGGTTTTTCCTAGGAAAACAGCAGTTTCCTTATGTTTTGAACAGATTTGGCGTGATTTTCCTACGAAAAAACATGTTTTTTGCTTTTCCTTGGTTTTTCCTAGGGAAAACAGCAGTTTCCTTATGTGTTGGACGGATTTGGCGTGACTTTCCGTGGTTTTCCTACGAAAAAACATATTCTTGTCCTTGATTTTCCTTCGGCAAAACGTGTGAAGGGAAGAAAAGGAAAGAAGGAAGGAAGGAAGAAAGCAAGGAAACAACGAAGGAGGAAGGAAGGAAGGAAGCAGGAAAGAAGAAGGGCGAGAAAGAAGGAAGGAAGGAAGGAAGGAAGAAAGCAAGGANAACAGAACCACAACCACAACCACAACCTCGACCTCAACCTCAACCTCAACCTCAACCACAGCCACAACCACAACCACAGCCACAACAACAACCACAACCGCAATCACAACGGCAACGACAACAACAACAACAGCCACACTAACCACAGCCACAACCACAACGACAACAACAACAGCAAGGTAATGTCAGTTTTCCTGACAGGAACTAAGAAAAATCACACCAAATCCGTCCAAGATGCAAGCTGAATAGTGTTTNCCACAGCCACAACCACAACGACAACAACAACAGCAAGGTAATGTCAGTTTTCCTGACAGGAACTAAGAAAAATCACACCAAATCCGTCCAAGATGCAAGCTGAATAGTGTTTCTCTTGGATCAAACCAAGCAAAAGAAGCAAAGTCCAAAATGTACGGCAAACGGTTTATTCCTTGGAAAAACGCAAGGTGACGTACTCTTCGCTCGAAGTATTGTAGGTTTTTCTTGGGAAAACCAAAGACAATCACACGCAGTCCGTGCACGATGGTAAGAAGAGACGTTGTCCCGACAAAAACCTAAGATAACGTACGTTTTACGCAAGTTCATGTAGGTCTTCCCGCGGAAAACCAAGGGGAATCACACCAAATCCGTCCAAAATGCAAGAAAAACAGTGNTACGCAAGTTCATGTAGGTCTTCCCGCGGAAAACCAAGGGGAATCACACCAAATCCGTCCAAAATGCAAGAAAAACAGTGTTTTCCCGAGGGAAAATCAAGGACAAGACTATGTTTTTTGTAGGAAAACCAAGGAAAATCACGAAAAACTGTGTTTTCCCGAGGGAAAATCAAGGACAAGACTATGTTTTTTCGTAGGAAAACCAAGGAAAATCACGCCAAATCCGTCCAAAACGTAANTTCCCGAGGGAAAATCAAGGACAAGACTATGTTTTTTCGTAGGAAAACCAAGGAAAATCACGCCAAATCCGTCCAAAACGTAAGGAAACTGTTGTTTTCCCTAGGAAAAACCAAGGAAACGCCAAAAACATGTTTTTTTGGTAGGAAAACCAAGGAAAATCACGCCAAATCCGTCCAAAACGTAAGGAAACTGCTGTTTTCCCTAGGAAAACCAAGGAAAAGCAAAAAAAAAAAGACCCACCCCCCAAAAAAAAAGACCCCCCCAAAAAATCCACCCACTCAATATCCTGAACCCCCATACTTGCAAGAGGCCCACTTCCATGGAATCCTCGTTGCCGGGTCCGCAAAATTAACGAGGCTTGCGGGGATGAAACCAGGAGCAAAACTAATGACACACCTTCAAACATGAATAAAAAGCTCTCCAACACCCTTTAAACCATCAACCCTAAAGAACAACCCGTACTATAACTATTCTAACACCTTATACACAAAACTTACAGTCCCTAAAACAACTCATAACAACACGTAGGGTGACGACCCTAGTAAACCAAGGAAGCCCAAATACCTCTGCGCTAGCATTACCATGTCTTGGTCTTAGTACCCCCCATTCAAGGTATGATATTCCCTAATTCTGGGCATTGGTCTCTCTCGGAAAACCCATTTAAAACCCCAAAATGATACCCAATAAACAGCCGAACATCGATATTGACACCGCAACAAATGTATAAAGACCCAACTGAAGCTAAATAAAATAGCTTCTTGCGCACTTCTGTAAAACTCCAAGACCCTAAACCCTAAACCCTAAAACTGTAAAACCCTATAGAACCCAGGAAAACTGGTTTGAGCTTCGCCTTGGTGGTTCGCCGCTGCCTTCGCCGGGAGCAGCGGGCTGCCTGTGCCGCTCGGACGTAACTTCTAAGCACCTAAACCCCTACAGTAGAAGCCTAAAAGTTGGAAACCCAATGATATCCCCATAAAATGCTTCTGCTTATGTGCTTTTTTGGGTCCCTAAACTTTAGGGACCCAACGGTTTAGGGTTTAGGGGCCCCTAACCTTTAAAAGGTTAGAGGCCTCGGAGCTGCTAGATGCCACCTACAAAGCTCTAGCGGAGGCCCACACAATTTTTTTTCCGAGCTTGAGTCGGAAAATCCTTGAGCCAAAATGGCTATGTAGGAACCTGATTAAGAAACCTTGGGCCTTTATTAGGGTTCCTTATATGAATCCTACTGTTTTGGGACTAGAGACCCAGGGTACCTAAATCAGGTTCCTACATTAAACCCCTAAACCCCTAAACCCCAAAACCCCTAAACCCTAGACCCCTAAACCCCAGGGATTTTTGGGCCTTGTATTTTGTTTATTAAGGATTTAGATTTTGTGGTGGGGTTTTGGTAAGGGTTGCATACGCTCTCATAAGTGTGTTTTGATGAAGGTCTTCCTAGTGCGTTGTATTGGGTTTATGCGGTTTTTACGGTGCCGTAAACTCTAATCCCAAATCCTTTAACCAAAAACCCAAAAATTCGGCTTTAGTCTTTAAAGCCTGAACCCAAACTGGGAAGGAACATCTGCCTTGCGAAAGTCCGAGGCTGCGAGCTGCCGGTCGGCGACACCGTAAGGAGCCAAAGGGGTTGAGGGTTTCAGTTTAGGAGATAGCGTGACGATTACAATCAGTCTTATGGTGCTGATTATTGTTATTCTTGGTAATAACTAATACCAGCATTGCGACAAAAACTAGGATGCGATGATTGTTGTTATTACAACTATTCTCATTGTAGCGATTCTTGGATTTTTCGGAGGCAAATCGCAGGATTAGTATTGCTATTTTGATTAGGATGATGTTTGTCAGTATACTAAACCATTGCCGTAAACCCCACACCTTGAAACCCAACACCAAACTCTAAGACGCTGACCTTCAAAACTCTGAGCAACCCACCCCCGACATACACACTTAGTTCTGCAACTCACTAATGTGGCTTTCTGAGCCTTCGTGGCCTTCGTGGCGTTCGTGTTGGGATTGAATCAGTCTGGCGCGCACACACACACACACACACGTACACCGAAAAAGCTGCAAACCCTACAGTAAGCCACATCCAAGCCCCAATCCCCAAAACTGAGCCATAAACACTAGACAATCCCTGAGTACCAAAGACCAACAACTCCCAAAAGACGGTTTGGGTTAGGGTTCAGGTTTGGGGATTTCCGGATTTCGGTTCAGGGTTTCGGGCTTGGGGTGAGGCCATTCCGGTTGCGATTTCCTAAAATATTTCACACCGAAGCCCTAACGGCCCCACCACTCTGCCATAGACACTGGCTCCAGAGAGACCGCCGGGTGTTCAGCAATTACAATGATGCTCTTCCGACCGCTTCGGAAGATTCCTCATTTTCGGTAACTAGGTTCCTGTGTAGTATCCGTTTGCATTTTTGCCTTGAGGGGCCCCTTTCTTTATACCGAAGAGTAGGAAAAAGGGTACCCATTTTCTCTAAGGGGCCATTCAGGAACCTAGATAATATTCACTACGGGCAAGATTGTGATTAACGAGGCTTCATCCACAACCCGTAAGACGTGGGCCCCTCTAGCATCCGTATGCCCTGCCCTGAAACCCGAAACCCTAAGCCTTTCCCAAAGCCCAAAGCCTACACCTTAAATCCTAGATTCTAAACCCTAAGTCCTAAAGTTTGAGCCCAACAATAAAAGTGTAAACCCTGAACCCCAAGCTCCCCCCCGGGGCTCATCCGAAAGAATTGGGATGGCTTCTTACAGCACCTAGAGCCCGAAAGGCGTAGCCGTTGTAGTACCTTTACCTTTCTAGCACCCTTATAGTACCTAAAACCCTAAAAACTTTCTTTATAGCCCATGCGAGAGGATTGGGATGGCCTTACCGCTGTTTTCCACTGGGGACTTCCCAGCCGAGAGAGAAGCTCGTCAAGAGGGCTTCCCGCAGTTTTCGATCTATATATTTTTTTAGTAAATGCTCTCTAGGGTTCAGGCTATAGGGGTTAGGGTTTAGGGTGTAGGTTCAGTTAAGGGGCTAGGGTTTCGCAAGTGTTGACAGGGTTTAGGGTCAGGTGTTTATCAGGTGATATCAGGGCATTAAATATGTAGACACATGAATAATCACCAACACATTCCGTAGATTTCCGTAGTTTCATCATAGTACCGCATTCTTAAGGTCCTTGGTTTGGTTCTTCAATCAGTGTTGTCGAGAGAGTAGAACACGATTTCACAGGCAGTCTTTACATAGGGTTGCACCGGGTTTTGTAAGGTGCATTGAGGGTTTGCAGGTTTAGGGGCTTGCCTCTTCAATGCAGCCACAACAAAGGTAACACTATCAGCAACAGTTTAAGACAAGAGCAAGACGGTAGTCAGAGCACAAGCTGTAAGACTTGGACTGAGCAGAATGATAAGTCATGTTATGGTTTAGTGCTTAGCATTAGGGTTCTAGAGATCGGATGAAGGTTGCTTACATCCGGGTTACCTGGTTTCGGTGTTTATCGAAGAAAGCCTAAGCCCTCTGCAACAGCCCTAAATCCGAAACCGCACAATCCCAAACACCCAAACCGAAAATCTCAAGAGTCCTCAGCCCAATGTTAGGATCCTTTAATTCGGGTTTAGGGCTGCTCCTTCAAGGGGTGTAGGGCCCTTTGGTAGGATCCTTTATGTTATGAAGCTTTTGCCATAAACCCTAAACCGTAGCCATTTTGGCTCAAGGGCCCACCTCAGGAACTCCCAGGTGTAGGGGGTCATCGGCTGCTGGACGTTCTGCCGGAGGAAGTGATTCTGGGGGTCCTGTCTGAGGTGTGCGGGTGCTCAGTTCCCTGGGGGGCCTCGATTACCCGATCCTCCCTTTTGACGCGGGCATGATGCTTCCTTCGGGGTTCCAGTTGGGGGATCCGAGCAATACGCCGTTGCCGGACGAAGAGTCCAGCCCCCGGCGCAAGCGTGAAGTCGGGGCAAGGGGAGCAGGGCCCAACAAGGCTGCGAAGGCCGGGCAGGATCCGAAGAAGATCGCTCTAACATACGGGGATATACAGGCCTTGTTGGCGGAACAGGCAGCTACCATCTTGGCTGCCAACAGAGAGCACGCCCAGGGGCTCCTGGACGCGCTGGAGGTCAGGCACGGGGGCAGACTTGATCGCTTGGAGAACGGGGCTGACAAGCTGGCGGCTGGCATGCAGGGGCTGGAGGACCGCCTGGCAGCTATCGAGAAGGACCTACGTGCAGGGCTCCCTCAAAGGGGGGGGGGGGCGGGGGCGCCTGCCGCTGGCACACCTAGTCCTTGGCGTGCTGGTACCGGTACACGGTCAGACAACACTCCCTGCGCACGCTACCANGGGGGGGGGGCGAGGGTGATCGTCGCAGGCATACCCTGGTCTTGGGAGGCTGGGAACGGGACACGAAGAAGGACAAACTCCTTGCGAAGCTGAACCAAGCAGTTCGAGGGCTGAGTTTATCTTCCAAAACCTCCGAACAGCCTTTCACCACCGGCCCGAGAAAGAGTGTTGCGCTCCTCAACTTCCCCCTTCTACCAGGAGAATCTGATGACTCACGACGCCGCCGTATGCATGAGATTGTGGTTGCGATTGGTCAGGCTAAGGTCTACACGTCTTCGAGCAAGAAGTTGTGGTGCTCTTACTCCAAGACTCGGCAGCAGCGGGATATCAGTGGGCATTGCAGCTGGGTGAAACGAGCTTTGGCTCATATCGATGAGGGGCTCATTCCGGAAATAGACGTGGAGTACTCCAGTGGCTCAGTTTGGATGGGGGAGTCCCTGATAGCCAGCTCGCTCAAGCAACCGAATGATGGGGCCAAATCCGAGAAGATGATGACGGGCAAAGGGTCGCCTCCGGGATGGGTTGACCTTGAGCGGTTCTCCCGTGAGTCTAAGCTTGCGGAATCGGAGCTGCGCGAGGCCTTGGATGCCACTAGAAAGTGACCTATGGCGAGTTCCCTTCAGGGCTTAATTCGACTGCGGGAAGAGGCTTCCTGTGAGGCTTCCGAAATGCATGCACGTACTGCTGTCTTACAGGGTGTCCAAGACACAACACGGAACTGCCCCCCTCGGGGGAACATCGCTCCTGCTCAAGACGATCGGGGTGATGGTTCGTTTTCTTTTGACGTTTTCGGGTGGAATCTTGGCGGTAGCCCGCCGGACTGCCTCAAGGATGTTGTGGTTGAGCACGCTAAGCGACAGGTCCGAAACACGGACCTCTTCACTGTACAGGAGTTTCCTCGTGGCAAGGAAGGCTGGTCGGTCGAGCGCTTCGGTGGCCTCTTAACTACTTCCTATCGTGCCAAAGGTGAATGGAGAGGACAAGGGGTTGCCTTCAGCGAGGACACATGGACCATTACGAAAAGAATCGCGGGAAAGAAAGGGGTTTGGATTAAGATGCGTCTCCTGATGGGCAAGCTCGAGCTGTGGCTAGGGGTCTTTCACTTCACGCCTGGCTGCAATCAAAATGAGTACAGTGCTGAGCTTGAAACTTTCTTTAGAAGGAAGCCGAATGATGGGTGCCCGCTCATTGTCCAAGGGGATGCAAATGCTCCGCTTGGCTGGATTGAGAGGGATGGGGATGTCCAAGCTCAGGGGTTGGATTGTAAGTCGGTCCTTTTGCTCGGCAAGCTGTCTGAAATGAGGCTGACTGCGTGCCCGCCGATTGTAGGCCATCGCGGTCTTCCCACTAGTCGACCACGCCAAGCTGACCGACAAGGCCACCAGATTGACCTCTTCGCAAGCAGCCGCACGCTCACCAACACTGTCCGCATCTTCCGGGATTCATGCTTCGTTTCGGGCACTGACCATGAACTGCTGCAGGGTCGTTTAGGGTTCGATCGTGTTCTACATGGAAGAGACACTTTACGGCTCCGAGGGTTTGGGTTGGAGGGCTCGCTGAAGTCACTGAGATCCACCAGGCAGAGCTTGAGAACATTGCCAAACATCACACCAAGCAGCGCCCAGGGAACGCCTACCGAGACCCTGAAGAAGTCAGGACTTTGTTCCGCCAAGCGCGACAGCTCAGGACCCCAGGAGCATGGAAGAACGCCCTGGCAGCCAGGCGCAAGAGGGCGGTTAATGGGGACTGGCAGGCCTACCGAGGGGTTGCGAAGTCATGCAAGCCAGGTTGGGATCAGGACTTCGCTGCCAGCCAACAGGCTGACCCGCACCTTGTTGTGCACAGGCACTTGTCCGCTATCTACGAGGGTTCAGGGCTTTCTCCGGTTCCCCCGCTGGGAGGCAGCTGCAGGGCTTTCACAGTGGAAGAGCTGATGACGGCGTTGGGGCAGCTAAAGCTTGGGAAATCAGTGGGGATGGACTTGACATCTACTGAAATGCTTCGAGCGCTGGTTCAGGTTAAAGGCGGCCAGATCCACTTGTTGGAATATTTGAACAAAGTGTTTGTCCAGCAAAAGGTGCCCCCTGAGTGGAACAAACCTCTTCTTATTCTCTTGCCCAAGACTGCCAACCCCACTTCTCCCAAAGAGCTCCGACCTATTGCATTGAGTTCGTCTACTTCGAAGCTCTTCGCCCGGATGGTCCTTAACAGGGTTGCGGGTAAACTCGATCATGTGTCGCCCGCCCAGTGTGCAGGCAGAGGAAGGCAGCCCACTGATGTTTTATTCACAGTCCACCGCCTTTTTCAACTTGATCAGGAGTGGAAGACAGGCATCTGCGCAGTTAAGTTGGACATTTCCAAGGCTTTCGACAGTGTCAATAGCAACCGTCTGGTCTCACGTCTCCAGGAGCGATTGGGAGATGGATTTGAGATGCGAGCACTTCGGGCTTTGCTCGTTGACACTGAAGCCACCCTTCAGTCAGCTTGGGGATCCAGCACCTTCCCAATGGGGTCAGGGATTAAGCAAGGAGCGATCGAATCACCAATGCTTTTTAGCTTCCTCATGGACATTGCAGTCATGGAGGCATCGGCCCAATACGCTTGGGATTCCAGACCGAAGCTGTACGAAGGTTTAGTTTCTGAAGAGCTTCTGTTCATGGACGACGGCATCTTATGGGGCAAGGACAGCAATCTGGTGTCTGATCGTTTGCATGAGCTTTCCACGGTATTGGCAACCTATGGCTTGATGCTGAATATGACGAAATGCAAGTTGTATTGCTCTCCGTATGCCCAGGGGCCTAGATTCATTCGCGTACAAGGGGTCCTACTTGAGAGTGGTGATTGCCTTGAGGTTATGGGTGTTGAGCTGGCCGTAGGGATGTCGTCTACACACATCTTGAGGCCCCTGCTTGCCAGAGCTCGGGCAAAGTTCTGGAGTATCTCCCACCTTCTCCGGGCCAAAGCCTCCATCAAGGCCAGAACGAGGCTCTTCAACAAAGTGATAACGAACACGGCTCTTTGGTGCATTGCTGCCTTCCCGCCGGAGACCATTGCACTTAAGCTAGTCAACTCCTTCCAATTCATCCTCATGGGCTGGCTCTTGAAGCTTGGCAAGAGGGCGGACGAATCCTGGATTGAGTTTCGGAGGCGCGTGGTGCGCTCGGCACGTCTTGCTTTGCACCGCTCACATGTTGATCGATGGAGTACTCAGTGGCTGCGTCAGTGGTGGGGTTACTCGGGGCACAGGGTTCGCAGCCTCCTCAGAACCCACCCTCCCATCAGTGCCTATGTTGACGAGTTCCGCACACTCGCATGGTGGGAAGTGGAGAAGGACAAGAAACAGGGTACGGGGATTAGGCACCCAGCGTGCTTCTATGCCAGGCTCATGACCATGGAGGCCAAGATGAACCGAGCCTGCAGTGGCCACTGGCGCCGCTTCGCTCACAACAGGAGGGGTTGGGGTGAGCTTTGCCATGCATGGGTGCAGCAACAAGACTTGCCCTGGTGCTCTGGACTGCAGTTGAGTGTCCTTGATGAGAACGCCGAGGGTTGAGGGTCAGGGTTAGGGCGAAAGAGATGTGAAGATGTGGCGGTCTGAGACCTCTTTGGCTCCAGCGTACGATCCGACCTCGTGCATTAGGCCAATGGGCGCCCTGAGAGGGCGCAGTGCGATGCTTCGGCTTGTCCTTTGTGACCTCGCACTTTCTCTTCTACCCGATTACGGACTACATGTACATCCTTTCATTTTCAATTCCTTTGTCTCAGTGACGTTTTTGGGGGCGGCCCAGCCCCCTCCCGACGACTACGACGTGTGGTGGCCCAGGTGGATGGTGCAGGCTTCGGAGAGACTTGATGCCCTCGCTGGGCATGGATGCCCCGCCGATGCTGCCGTGTCGCTCCTCCGCCGTGCCATCCATGCTCGCAGCCATGATGGTTATGGCCAGTACGCTGCAGCCTTCGTGACCGCCCTTGAAGATGAAGCCCGTCCGAGTGTCTGTTCTGCGGTCCCGACGGAACTCCTGGAAGAACTTAGGGCTTGGGTTCTGTACACTGAGGAGAACTGCCTGATTGACTTCCTCGAAGGCAACTACCCGTCTTCTACCCGGGCGCTCTGGGCACACCTTGCCTCAGGGGGAACCTTCCAGGATGTTCTGCCCGCTGTGGGGGATATGATTCATGAAGACGTCTTCAGTTTCAACACACTTCGGCTTTGGAATCCTGCCCTTTCAGAACTACTGCCTCGAGCCGGAGTGCCACGACGTGAAGAGCCACGATGGGTGCAGATCACGGCACAGTGGGTTGATGACGTGGTAGTTGAGCTCCGACAGCTCATGCAGACTGGCTGGTGCGGCCTGGCAGCACTGCAGAGCTTGCAGTCTTCTGCCCGACAACGGGGTGACCAGGCGTACGCCGCTGTGGTCACAACTTTGCTTGATGCAATTCGTGCTGAGCTTCACCTGGGGTTGGGCCCGTGCTTGGCTGTGTGTCCGGACTCGTGGGCTGAGACCCACGAAGGGAAGCTCTTCGCTTTCTACGTGCAGCTACAGGGAGGCATGGAGGCCAGTTCGTCCACAGCCGCCCGGCTGATCCCAATATCAACGATCGAGTCTGATGATGACTGCATGAGCCTTGTGCAGCACTTCGAGATGGCCGAGGATCCCAGCGTGGCGCACGAAGGATGATGCTTACGAGTTGGGTGGTGACGTGATCTCCCTTGTCACCCATGGGGTGAAGAAGCAATGGCTCAAATCCGAGGCCAGGCGAAGGCGGTCAAGGAGGAGGTCACCCCCATGGACCGGCCGTGGGAACCGAGGCCGTGGGGCTCTACCACGACATGTACCACGGGAACCCCCGCACCCGCCTCGGGAGACGAGGGAAACCCTCAACTTGGGCCAGTGCGCTGCTGACAAGCAGCAGCATAGACGTGAGAGGGAAGAGGCGAAAGCCAAGACTGACAGGACTGGCCCGAAAGCCGTTGCCAAGAAGATGCCCAAACCCGTGGCGGCCAGCAGCAGTAGTAAGGAGCCTGCCAGCACGGTGACCCAGACCGCCCTTGGAGACGACGGTGAACCGGTGCCCCTCACTATGGAGGATGCGGTGCAGCTTTGGCTACTGTGGTTGGGGGTGACGGACATCGACCAGGAGCCTGAGCCCAACCGCCTTCTGCCCTACCACGTTGAGGACGTCATCCGAGATAGTTTTCTCATGTACCCCGCCCGCGACCAGTTGACCCTCATGCTCGGATTCACTAGCCTGGTGCAGTCCCTTATGGCCACGGTGGGCTCCCTGCTGGAAACAGCATGTGCCCGTGTGGTCGAAGAGCAGGAAGCTGGCCGCAACGCAGACCGTGATCCTGAACCAGAGGAGGAAAGTGATGACAACTTGCTTATGCAAACAGGGATCACCCAACCTCACGCAGGTGATTGGCATCTGCTCCTGGATGGACTCCAGCGGGCTTTTGGGGAGATGAACAAGGTGGCCCTGGCCTGCAACGTTCGATGGCTGCAAAGACGCCTCCACCACCGATGTGTCAACATGGCAACCGGACAGCTGCTGGGACTACTTCGTGGGCTCCCGGGCGATCTGGTCGCACTCCTCGCAGCAATGGGGGCCGAAGCGGAAGGGGTGGAAACATGCTCGGCGGCTGCTTGTGACGCATGGTGTCACGAATGGTGGAACCGTTTGCTGCCATTCTTGCCAATGTGCGATGGTTCCCTGGCGTGGAGTGGGAGCCCGGTGCCGGACAGTGACCCTATGCCTGTCCTCTTCATGAAACCGATGCCGGGCTCCGACGATGAGTCGGATGCGGAGACAGCCCCGTGGGAACCGCCGCGGGGGCCACCACCGCCTCCGCCTACGCGGATGCACTCACCCTCTCCTACAGACTCAGAACTTGGGGCTGTGGCAGCTCAACTGGAAGAGGAGGAACACCTGCGGGCGGACAGGGGCTTGCAGGAGGCTGCGCATGGCCGGGACGAGGAGGTGCAGAACGACTACTACCAGCAGCTGCATGAGGAGCATCTGGCATGGCGGGCGCGATCCTGGGATGACTGGGCTATGCGTGATGAGATGCAACACCCTAAGAGACAGAGAACCTGCCTTCGGCTTACATTGGGCTCCACGGCGACAGGGGCGACCCTGGGGAGCATGGACATCCCCCTAGAGACTCTGCATGGTGGCCAAGTGACGTTGGGGATGCGACTTCATACGTCTGTGGAGGAGCCGGAGAAGGTGGATGCTGCACAGGGCTCGGGCTCCGGACTTGAGCCGTCCCAGCCGCTCCAGCCACACGAGATACTGGGTGGGGCTGGAGGGTCTGATTGGGACAACATGGTCGGCTGGCAGGGCTGTACTATGATTGGAGGGTCGAGGACACATGTCGGGATTCTGAGGGGTGAAGATGTAGTTTTGCCGGAATGGCTTTGGAGCGGACGTAAGCTCTCGCTCACCTCCTGGTGCATATGTGCCTTGTAGCTGTCGACCTAGGGGCAGGTGCAAAAAGGAGTTCAAAAAAAAACCCTAAACCCAAATCTCAAAGGCTAAAACCCGGAAACTGACACCTGAGCCCAAAACCATGAAGTTCCAGGCTTGGGGTTTACAGATGGTTAAGGGTTTAGAGTTTAAGGGGTTTAGGGTTTAAGGGGTTTTCGCTGCGAATGCGCTGTCGACCCCTCCATAGTGGTTGGGGTCGGCGCATGAGCTGCAATGCTCGCCCTCCCACCCAAATTACAAACCTTGAACGGGTTTAGGGTTGTCTACCCCCCCAAGCCCCCTATCAAGGGGGGATTATATGTTTGGAAGAAACAACAGCTTCTGGAAGCCTTCAGACAGGAGAAGCTGAAGCAGGTTGTTGGGTGTGTGTGTGTGTGCGTGTGTGTGAAAGCATTCAAAAGTATGTGGTCGTAGACGATGCACGGCCTTCGGCTTCAGGAGGTTAGCTAAATTGTTTCTGTGCACACTCGATGGACCGCAGCCAATTCTGTTGCCTTAAAGGCTTGTTTCGGCAAAAGCGGCGGGCTCGAGTAGATTCCACTCCGTGGTCTACCCAAATTGGTTGAATCCGCAACAAGCGGCCGTGAGTCGATCCAGATTCCAGTTGCTCGTTTCTGCAAAAGCGGCGGGATCGAGTCGATTCCACTGCGTGATCCATCCAATTTGCTTCTCCAAGCTTCGATGACTGAATAACAGCCACGAGCTACGCCCAACCTTGTAGCTAGGCCTTTGCAAGGTGAATTTTTTTCAAGAGTATGTGAGTCGCAGACGATGTACGGGCCTGCGGCTTCAGGAGGTTAGCTAAATTGTTTGTCTCTCGATGGACCGCAGCCAATTCTGCTGCCTTAAAGCTTTGTTTCGGCAAAAGCGGCGGGCTCGAGTAGATTCCACTCCGTGGTCTACCCAAATTAGTCCGAAATGGAGGGAACTCCAGAAAAGCCCAAAAGTTGTCGATTTGGTACAGCCCGCTCCTTTTGCGGAAGCCATTTCCAAAGCCCCCGCGGATTTGCTGGATTTCCGGCTTCTGGGACCGCCGAAATGGAGGGAACCCCACAAAAGCCCAAAAGTTGTCGATTTTGTAAGCCATTTCCAAGGCTGCTTCGGATTTGCTGGATTTCCGGCTTCTGGGACCGCCGAAATGGAGAGTACCTTATTTTTAGCGGTCCGGTCCTTAATTTTCGGCCCCAAACCTTAATTTTAACGTACAGGTGTTTATTTCATGTCCCAAACGTTAATTTTAGAGCTCCGGTCCTTAATTTTGGGTCCCAAACCTTAGTTTTAGAGGTCCGGTCCTTAAATTTGGGTCCCAAGCCTTAATCTTGGAGGTCCTGTCCTTAAATTTAGGTCCCAAGCCTTAATTTTTAATTTTCGGTCTTAAACCTTAAATTTAGAGCCCTGGTCCTTAATTTTGGGTCCCAAACCTTAAACTTTTCGAGCTCCAGTCCTTAAATTTGGGTCCCAAACCTTAATTTTAAAGGTCCGGTCCTTAATTTTCGGTCCCAAACTTTAATTTTAGAGCACCGGGCCTTAATTTTAGGTCCCAAACCTTAATTTTAGAGCCCCAGTCCTTAATTTCAGGTCCCAANTTAAAGGTCCGGTCCTTAATTTTCGGTCCCAAACTTTAATTTTAGAGCACCGGGCCTTAATTTTAGGTCCCAAACCTTAATTTTAGAGCCCCAGTCCTTAATTTCAGGTCCCAAACCTTAGTTTTGGAGCTCCGGTCCTTAATTTTGGGTCCCAAACCTTAATTTGCGAGGTCTGATCCTTAAATTTGTGTCCCAAAACCTTAATTTTGGAGGTCCGGTCCTTAAATTAAATTTGAGTCCCCAACCTTACTTTTAAAGGGCCCGGTCCATAATTTTAGAGCCAAAACCTTAATTTTAGAGCACTGGTCTTTAATTTTGGGTGCCAAACCTTATTTTTAAAGCCCCGGTCCTTAATTTGAGGTCCCAAACCTTAATTCTGGCCGCCGGGTCCTTAATTTGAGGCTTCCTCAGGTTTAGAGCCCCAGAGGAGGAATTCAGGCCTCAGGCCTGCCCGGTCGTTTGCAGGGAGGCTTAGGGTTATCATTATATAGGCTGACAGGAGCGGCCTATTCACGTCAGCCGCGTGGACCTGAGGTCCAGGACCTCGGGGCAGGCCCTTTTCAGTGGCCGCCCTCGGTCCGCAGGCTCCTTCCGGTCAGCCTGCTGCGACCGGCCCCCTTCGCTGCGGTGGGGGGCCGGTCTTCAGTTTAGGGTTTAGGGTTTAGGGTTTAAGGGGTTTAGGGTTGAGGGTTTAGGGATAATTAAGGGTTTAGGGTTAAGCGTTTAAGGTTTAGCCAACACCCTCAAAGCAGCTTTACAAAATGCTTCTGAAACCGAGTCCTCAAGTGCTCTCCAGATTCCCTACAGCCCGAATCCCTATGCTCCATTCCCCACCCTAATCCCTAAACCCTACACTCAAATTCCTCAACCCTAAACCCTAAACCCCAAACCCTCAACCTAAACCCTAACCCCTAAATCCTAAACCCTAATCCTTAACCCTAATCCCTGAACCCTAATCCCTCAACCCTAAACCCTAATCCCTCAACCCTATAATGACCCAGGAAGGACACCAGATACTGTCGGCCCTTCGGTCTCTGCTCCTCGATTGTTTTGGCTGTAATCTACTGATCTTAGGGTTCAGGGTTTAGGCGGTTTAAGGTTTAGGGGTTTAGGGTTTAGGGGGTTTCGGGCTTACTGGCTTTAGGGGTTAGGGGTTTTGGGTTTAGGGTCGTAGCTTGGCTTTTGCTTTTCGCCTTTGGCTTAAAAGGGGCTTTGGGATTCCGGCGGGCGTTGCAGTGGTCTTCGCAGGTTTTGAGTTTCAAACGCAACCCTAAACCCTAAGCCCTAAGCCCTAAGCCCTAAACCCTAACCCTAACCCTAACCCTAACCCTAACCCTAACCCTAACCCTAACCCTGAATCCTAAACCCTAAACCCTAAACCCTAAACCTAAAACCCTAAACCCTAAGCCCGAAGTATTTATTTGTACAATTAGACTTCCAAGCCCAAACCTCCAGACTCCAAACTCTCAACCCAAGGCTTGCAACCCCGCAGCCTTGAAGCAGATCTCCTGCAATATACTATAGTATACTATAGCATATACTGAATACTATATATATATAGTACATTGTAAGGTTGATATACTATACTACACTGTTCTAAGCTGAACTATGCTATACTACACTATAACATACGATCAAAATGCTATAGTTTACCTTAGTCTACTACGAGGTTCCATTCGTTTTTGTGCCTGAACAGGGAACCATTGACCCCAAGAGCTGTTAAGAAGTCGAAAACCGGAGCAAGGTCAGATCGTAGAAGCCTGAAAAGCTTCTGCAGAAAGTATCAGCACCTTCGCAGAAACCTTAGTACAGAGGTTCCAGCAATTTGTAAATAGATGCCGCTGTAGTCCAGAAGTAATCATATCAGAGCAGACCACAAGACCTTTGTTATAATTTCTATCTCGCCCGTGTATCTCTGAGATTCTCCCGAGGTTCCAATGGTTCAACAGCGTCCGCGGCGGACTCTGCACCTTGACGATGCAAATCTTAACCTTCACAGGTACTTAGTAGCTGAGTGGATACACTTTACACTTTTTGGGATAATATTACCCACTATAAAACTGAAAGTGTATACTTTTTGGGGCTTATGAACTCAGCAACTAAGGGTAGTTGAACAGAATAAGCCGAAATCCGAAACTTCAACACCTGAAACCCCAAACCCTAAGTTTCAAAAACTCGGAACACCAAACCTAAGCGTCTCATAGCCTAAACCCTGAGCCCCAAACATACTAAATGCCAAACCCCAAACCTGAAAACCCACATGGGTGGTTGTCAAAATTATGGCACCTTTCTTGGGTCCCCAATATAGTACGGCACCTAATATTTAGGGCACCCAAAAAAGGAACCCTAATTTTAACAACTACCCACATCCAGCGCCAAACTCCCAAAGATCCCAAAGAACACAAGCCCCACCAAGCACGGGAGGCCGCACCACTCTCCGGCATCGCGTGGAGCTCTTCGTCCTGGATGCCGGCGCGCCTGCGCTGCGCGCGGCGACGCAGCGGCTGGCGTACGACTACGGCCCATGAGACTTTATTCGTAGCGGGGTGGGGGGGCAATTATGGGTATGGGTGCTGCGCCTAGAGTTTCGATGTTAATTAAATAAGGTTTTTGTGGCCGACGTGGATTTCGGGTGTAGTTAGGGTTTTTTATTGATGTGGGGGTTTCTGTGAAAGCCTCCTGATGTTCTGGCTTTTGGAATGAGTCCTCAAGTATCAATTAAATCAACCGAAGCCTGCAGAGAACGTAAACCCTGAACCCTAAGCCCAACACCCTAAACCTAAAGCCCTAAACCCAAAATTCAAAACCCTAAACCCTAAACGCTTAAAAGCTTAAAAGACCTGCAGCTGCATGGGCTGCAGATGGAGAATACGAGCTCGCAACAAAACTAGCTTATGGTAGTTTGTGGTGGAGTCCTAACCTCGGGGAGCCCGTCAGAGAGCCCGGCCCATGCCCTTTAATTCAGGAATACAGATTGATGTTCTTAATCATCGGGTGTTCCATGTCATACCCTAACCTATTCCTTGTCAAACCCAGGAAAGATAAATAATTCTGATGGAAACCCTACACGAAGTCCCTAAACCATACACCCCCAAACCCTTAAACCCTAAGCCCTTGAACCCTAAACCCCAAGCCCTTAAACCCTAAACCCCACGCCCTTAAACCCTAAACTTAAATCAACCCTAAACCCTGAGTCCTAAAACCCTACCTGGACCCCCGAACTACCTTCTAACATACCCCAAATACCACTATTAAGGGCCATTAGGGCTCTATCAAAGGTTCTTTGGGGTAATTTAAGTTACCATAATAAGGAAACCATATCATTCACTATAGATCCCTATTATGGCAACTTAAATTATTAAATTCCGTAACAAGAACCCAGTAACCCTCTAAGGAGCACGAAATTCCGAAGCCGAGGCGTGGAATTCTTCCTCGGGCCGCCAAGTTTCCTGGCGCCTGTGGCCGAGTCCCGGCTTTCGATGGGCTTTTCTAGGGGTTTAGGGTTTAGGGATTCAGGGGTCAGGATTTAGGGGTCAGGGTTTAGGGTTTAGGGGTTTAGGGGTTTAGGGGTCAGGGTTTAGGGATTTAGGGGTTTAGGGGTCAGGGTGTAGGGGTTTAGGGGTTTAGGGGTTTAGGGGTTTAGGGGTTAGGGTTTAGGGGTTTAGGGGTTAGGGTTTAGAGGTTTAGGGGTTAGGGTTTAGGGGTTAGGGGCTTAGGGGTTTAGGGTTCAGGGTTTAGGGGTTGGGGGCAGGTAAAAGGGCTTGGGGCGCTCTAGTGATTTAAGGTTTAGGGTTTGTGGGAGAGGTTTTCAAGTTACGTTGTGGGAGTTTGGGTTTTATGGCCGTTGGGGAATGGGGGGCTTGGGTTTTGACGTTCAGGGTTTGGGGTTCTGTGGTGTAGGGTTTTTTTGGAGTTTGGCTTGGGTCTCGCAGGGATTGGGTCTCTTCAAGGGTTCTTTATGGGAATTGTAGTTGAGGTTTTCGGAGTCCTGGGATTTTTTGATTCAGATGGTGGTTCTTACACTATCGAGGGTTCCATTTTTTGCGTTTGGCTGGCTAAAGAATGGTGTGAAAAAATTGTTCCTTCAGAGTTTGAGCTGTTCAATCGGAGTTGCCGGGGAAACCAAAAGCCCTGTCGAAACTCCTCCAAAGCCTCGAAACATACTGGGCCTTAAGACTGCTAAGCACCGCATACCCTAAACACTTGAAACCTGTCAGTCGTATCTCCTAGATTCCAAAGCCCTCAACCTTGAAACCCAGAAAAGCTTTAACTTAGCAGCTGGGTAGGTAACCTTTAACCTGTGGGGGTTTATACAATCCTGCCATAATTCCCTGAACCCTAAACCCAAACCCTAACCCTTTTTTGCTAGGGTACTCAGCCCCTCAGTTAATCCTGCACAGCCTAAAGGCGCTGCGCCCTGAAAGCATATAGGCCCAAGCCATAAAATCCCCTACAGCAGGGTTTTGGGTTTAGGGTTTAAGGTGCAGGGTTTAAGGTTTAGGGCTTAGAGTGAATTAGAATACGGTCTCGGGGGATGTATCATGTTGGGCCTACCAGGAGGTACAGTTGCTAGCTACTCAGATCCCCACATCAACAACCCTTGCCAACCCGTATACAACACGTTGATGCCTTGTAAGACACTTGGCACTTTATCTTTGTCATAGTTGGGTAACATTTTACATGTTTATGGGTACTTAAACCCAATGAGGAATACGAATTTACATTTTTAACTACTATCCCAACCATGAGCTAGTTATTCTAAACCCTAAATCCTAAACCCTAAATCCAAAACCATAGACCCTGAACCCTAAACCTTTTAGACGTATCACTGGGCGCTGAACCATCTACTGCTCCCAGGAAATGGCCGAGCGGCTCCAGGCGGTCGGGGTCTCAATAGAGCCACAGGGTGAGTGGTGGAAATGAGGGTTTAGGGTGTAGTTTGATTTAAGTTTAGGGTTTAGGGTTTTGGTTGCTTTAATTTTAGGGTGTAGGGTTTGAGGTCTCGATAACTATATCATTATCAGCGTGTCGGCGTTGTTTGGGTCGTAAAGCCACAACGACGACTGCTGCTGTTGCTATTAGCACAACCACTACTACAGTGACGATGGTCACGACTAGTGCTAACCCCTACACCCAAGGCCCCAACCCCACAACCCAAGGCCCTAAACCCTAAACCCAAGGCCCTAAACCCTAAACCCTGAACCCAAAGCCCAAAACCCAAAACCCAAGGCCCTAAACCCTAAACCCTAAACCCAAGGCCCTAAACCCTACATTACCACAATGCTGCGCTTCGGGAGGCTTTGGTTTTGGCTCCGTCCACGGCGGCAAGCTCCACTTTCCGAGGGCACCTTTGGCTAGGCTTTAGGGTTTGGGGTTTAGAGGCTTTAGGGTTTAGGGTTCAGGGTGTGGTGACGTCATGGGTGCTTGCTCGTCCTGTTGGAGAGTCGCTCCGTCTTTGGCGGCTTTCCTGCAGTATTGAACGCTTACCTGCAGCAGCGACTAAGCAAGCACCAATTGCACTTGGCTGTCAGGGCACCCGCAAAAGTGTTGGCACTCTTGAGCCTGCGACCCGAATACTGGTTCGTTGCAGACAGCTGAAGTGTATGCGTTCAAGTTGCCGCTGGAAGGCTTGCTCTTGACGGTGGGGTTGGCGGGCAACGCGGGGGAAGGTGCGAGTCAGTACTCAAATGAAATCTTAGATCTTCCAATCACAAAATATATACCTCAGCGACGGGAACTTGCCACCCGGATTTTCTTCTACATCCTAACTCTGGGGGCGGGGTCTACCGCACCGATCACAGGTGCCGAGGAAGAAGCGGCCAGCCCCACGGCCGAAGCAGCAGCAGGCAGTCCCGAGAGGCATTTCCCGTCCCATCATACCCTGGAGACTTGAGCTTGTTTTCTTCTGCACCCGTTGACTCCAGGCCTCAAGCAGAAGGCGAAGACATCGTCGGCGGAGGCTTCGTCCGTGATGTGGACGTTTGACTTTCGGCGCTGGTTGCAAGGGCTGGCAGGAGTGGCCGAACCGACAGGCACTCCTGGGAGCTCTGCCCCAATTTATGTCGACAAGCAAATTTGGGGTTCTGTGCATCAGGCCATGCAGAAGCAGGCGAAGGCAGCCCCGAGAGGCCTCGTCTTTAATATGGACCCTTGGCTTTTTCCTTGATTGCCACAGCTGGCAGTAGTGGCCGGACCTGCGGACGCTCCAGGCAGCTGTGCAAACATCTCGCAATTCCGACTTTCGTTGACATCTAAATTTGGGGTCCCCTGCATCAGGCCACGCAGAAGCAAGCGAAGGCAGCGCCGGCCAGGACTGGTCCGCATCCTTGGCTTTCTGCACTTCAACAGTTAGGGCCAGCGGCCGACCCTCAGACCGAAGCAGCAGGCGCGCCAAATTTGGGGTTCCGAGCATCAGGCCAGCAAAAGCAGGTGAAGGCAGCGCCTCGAGGCTTCGTCTTGGACCCTTGGCTTTGTCCTTGATTACCGGGGTTGGCAGTAGTGGCCGCAGACGCTCCAGGAAGCTGTGCAAACACCTCACAACCTTGACTTTCGTTGACATCCAAGTTTGGGGTCCGCTGCATCAGGCCGCGCAGAAGCATGCGAGGGCAGCGCCGGCGGAGGACGTGTCCGCATCTGAGCTGGAGCATTGGCTTTCTGCACTTCAACGGCCAGGGCCACGTCGGAACACTCCTCGCGGATGCCGACGCACTTCAACAGGGCTGGCGGGTGCCGACAAGCGGCGCCGCGCAGGTCGAACGTTGCCAGCGCACAGTGGCAAGTTCCAACAGAGTACTCGCCAGGAGAACCCCCGAGGTAGTGCGTCCTTTGGGAAGACATCCTGGAAA
The DNA here is from genome assembly GCA_003297005.1 of Symbiodinium sp. clade A Y106. Classification (NCBI taxonomy): domain Eukaryota; class Dinophyceae; order Suessiales; family Symbiodiniaceae; genus Symbiodinium; species Symbiodinium sp. clade A. The sequence continues at coordinate 128,060 of BGNK01001974.1, forward strand.
CTCTGGAAGGCAAGGCCAGTGGCACGAGTGCAAAGTGTTGCGAAGCGATCATGCCTCGCTGATCGAGGCTGATGGACGACCATGTTGATGCAGAACCGTTTCAAGGAGGAGCACGAAAAAGAGAAGACAGTGACGGCCTCCGTGACAGCTGCTCTGGAATTCGTGGCCGGCCTCTGAGCAAGTGACACAAGAGTTGATGCGAGCGCAAGCGCGTGCTCGCAGGCAGAGCATTTGTACTGCAGCCGTGCTGCGTTGACGCGGCACCTCCTGGCCGTGCTGGTCTTCGTGTACCAATGTTGCACAGTCAACTGCGACAAGGAACTGGAGGCAAGGTCGAAGAACTGCCGAGATCGATGCAAGCGGGAGTCGACAGGCCGCCGAGCTCACGAAATCCCAGGAGGACCGCTCGGCTCAAGCCGCACGCGCAAAAGCCCAGGCGGTGAAGGCAGCGGCGAAGGCCCGTGAGCTACACTTTATTTTATTTGTTAACCTGAAGAGAACGCTTTCACCTGAAATCGTCGACTCCCGCGACGCGGAGGCCAAAGCCAAAGAGTTGCAACAGCTGCAGCGCGAGGTCGCCAAGTGGCGGCGGCTCCAGCGCGGAAAGCTTGCCAGGACGAGAAGCGCTGGCCGGAGACGACCAACACAAACCGCATGAACAAGCGGGCGGAGCTCAAAAGAAAAGCGGAAGAAGGAGATGAAGAGGCTCTCCTGAACGAAAAGCATGGGATTCAATACAGAAGCAGGGTTAGGAAACTGCTGATTTTGCAGGCCACAAAGAAGCTCCAAGAACTTCGTGATGCCGACGAAGAACGCCAAAGCAACGGTTTTGGCTTTAGGGTTTACAGTTTGAACCTTAGGCTTTAGGGTTTAGGGTTTGGGATTTAGGCTTTAGGGTTTGGGGTTTAGGCTACAGGGTTTAGGGTTTGGGGTTTAGGTTTTGGGGTTTCGGGTTTGGGGTTTGGGCTTTGGGGCTTCTTTTCTGGTCTGTTTGGGATCTTACCCTCAGGTGTTCCAAGCCCTGAGTGCCCATGTATTTGTCATACATATACTTTGGCCGCAATGTCGTCCCTGTTTAGCACCTTTCGGGCCCAAGTTTGTACTATATGGGCACATGGATTTTAAGGGGTGTGTACTTCATGTCTCGCTATTCTGGGGCTGTAGAGTATTATGTTCTACCTGCTTGCAAGTGAATGCTTGAGCACGTTAACCGGCGATCTACATGACCTACACCTTAAACTAGATTCCAAAAGACTAAGCACCAATATAAGAGCTCCAATAATTACCTAGGGGGTTCCTTATTATAATTATAGTATAATGGGCCCCAAAACTCTGTTCTAATTATTAAAGCCCCTACATTAAGCCCCATACCCCAAGCCCTAAACCCTGAACTTACATATTGAGCTTTCGGATCCTTCCACTTCAAGGTGCCGCTTTTGCTTCGGCCTTCACCCTCCGGCAGCGCGGATTCTCGAGCCCGCCTTCACGTTGTTTCCCGGTGAATCTAGGGGCCGGAATAATTGACAGTGCTACTTCTGGGGTCATTTTATGTAGTTCTAGTATACTATACCCCAAAATCTTAATCTGATTATAGGGCCTCCAAGTTATATGATCCTGTGTTGTTTTTTGGCCGGTTTCTCGAGTGTTAGGGTTTGGTATTTGGTTTGTTTAGGTGCTGGCGAATTTGTCCCAATGTTTAGGTCTTGAGGGGTTTACGGCTGAGGAAAGCTTAGTACAGAGCTTTGAGAAACTAGACACACGAAATACTACCCCTTAACTAGTCTTACCTTAACCCCTAAACCCCTAAACCCCTAAACCCCTAAACCCCAAAACCCCAAAACCCCAAAACCCCAAAACCCCTAAACCCCTAAACCCCTAAACCCCTAAACCCCGAAACCCCTAAACCCCTAAACCCTAAACCCCTAGACCCCTAGACCCCTAGACCCCATAAACCCCTAAACCCCTAAACCCCTAAACCCCTAAACCCCTAAACCCCTAAACCCCTAAACCCCTAAACCTCTAAACCCCTAACCACTAAAAAAGAGGTTGTCTCAAGCAGCTGATTCCCGAGCTCTCCGCATCGCCTCGGCAACTGGCTCAGACGAGGCCAGGGCTTTGGGTTTGGGGCTTAGGGTTCTTTTATAGACAAGTTTTGGGTTTAAGGTTTAGGGTTCAGGATGTTTGTCATTATTTTTTTGCATGCTATTTTTCATTTTTGTAAGATGCCGCATCTATATGGTTAGGTTATCGTTTTTGGGGTCTTAGGGGGTGTTTCGGTTGAGGTTTGAGGTCCTTGAGGCAGAGGTCAGGATGTGGTGGGGTATTGTGCATCAGTACGCAAAGTTGTAGGGGTTGTGTTTGGTTCTTGGCGTTCCCTAAAAAGTGCCAAGCCCCAAAAATACAGCTTAATTTGCCTTCAAACCCAAGTTTTTGTTCGAGGCACCTTTAATGAGCCCTTGAAGGCCTTTTGATACTCAACCCCTTTATAATAGAGCCTTAAACCCTAAACCCACAACCCTAAACCCTAAACCCCTTGTAAAGCCCGGAGCCCTTTTTGCCGCACCTTGCAGGTGTCCGCCGAGATTTGCGGAGCGGTTCCGCTCCTTGCGGCGCAGCATGGCATGACGCTCCTGGGATGTAACTCAGACCATTGGGGGTTTCAGGGGTAGGGTTCGTTGTGCTTGGAGTTCAGGTTTTGGTTTGGCTTAGGTGAGACGTAGGTACAGGAAAGAAGAGCTCCCCAAAACCATAAAGCCATGTGGTCAAAAGGCGCTTGAACCCTAAGACCAAGACCCTAAACGCCTTAACTTTATCCCGGTAACCCTAAGCCCTGAACCCTAAAACCCTAAACCCTAAACCCCTAAACCTTGCTCCCTAGCCCCCACAAAGAAGGTTCCTGAATTGGACGGTCGACCTCACGACTGCGGCTGCGCCAACCGCAGATGCCGTGCCGGCCACGGATGCAATGCGACTCGGGTGTGCTTAGGTTTTGGGGGTATAGGGCTTTGGGTTTGGGGGTTTAGGGTTTGGGGGATTTAGGGCCTAGGTTCTAGGGGTTTTGGGTTTCTGTATGGTTGGGATTTGAGACAAGTCCAGGCTTGAGTTGCGGTAGGCTTTGAAATCGGGCACTTCATAATATGCCTTGGAAAAGTGTATGGTGTGCGCTTTGAGTTGAGGCGTTCAGTGCAAGGTTTAGGGTTTGCAGGGATCGGACGTGGCTCTTGGGGGTTTTGAATAGATGTTGATCGGATCGGGATTGAAAACGAGGTCAAGAACGCGTAAACCCCAGCCTCCAAAGCCCTAAAAAGCGTCACAGACCTGGGGACAGATATCCTCTTCTCGACAACCTCCCCAAGGTCGTGGAGGCAGTAAAGGAACGACTCCTTCCTCTCGCCGAGCAGGAGTCGAAAGAGCTGTACCGCCTCGGCATGCAGATCGGTGGGGTACTGTCTAGCCAGCCCGCAGAACGGTGGTATCCTTTGTTGATAGGAGGAAACGTTGTCTTAGAAAGCTTCAACAGCTGGACAAGTCGACGCACATCAGCGAGGCTGTTCTCACCTACCTAGACAGCTCTTTCTCTAGCAGCAGGAACGAAATGCTGATGGTCCTGACGGCTATGGGTGGATCGACGGCCACAAAGGACGCCGAAGCGGCGCTCATCAATAGATGCACAGCCGTCTTCACCCTGAAATTCAGAGCGGTTCAACGCCAGCTCACAGATTTGAGGTTAGTGTATGGTTTACCTTCTGTACAGGTTTGTATTAATAAGGCTTACAAAGGTTTGTACGATAAGGCTCGAAGAGGGGTTGGTTAAAGGTCTTTTAGATGGCTGTCAGGATGAAAGAGTTTCGGTTCAGTGTGTAGGGTTGGGAGGGTCTTCGAGGGACATTCCTACTCCGGCTTTCGAGATTAGGGTTTCGAAGCGTTAAGGACTAGCATTAGGGGTTTTAGGTTTTGGGGTTTAGGGGTGTTGGGGTTTAGGAGTTTGGGGGTTTGGGGCTTTGGGGTTAAGGGGTTTAGGTTTTGGGGTCTAGGGGTTTTGGGGTTTAGGAGTTTGGGGGTTTGGGGCTTTGTAAGGGGTTTAGGGTTTGGGGTTTAGGGTTTGGGGTTTAGGAGTTTGGGGGTTTAGGGCTATGGGGTTTAGGGGTTTAGGTTTTGGGGTTTAGGGGTTTTGGGGTTTAGGAGTTTGGGGGTGAGGGGCTTTGGGGTTAAGGGGTTTAAAATTAGGTTTTGGGTTTAGGGTTTGGGGTTTAGGAGTTTGGGGGTTTAGGGCTTTTTAGGGGTTTAGGTTTTGCGGTTTAGGGGTTTTGGGGTTTAGGAGTTTGGGGGTTTAGGGCTTTGGGGTTTAGGGTTTCGGTATTTCTTGAGTGACATTAAGCATCAGTGCTGGGAGGGTTTCCATCCACTGAGGATCTTCTGCCCGGAGGACTTCGAGCATCTCGCCAGGTTCTGGAGAATCATAGTCGCGCAAAGTGGCAGACACACATCTCTAAGTCCTAAGAACCCTAAACCTTAAACCTTAACCCTAAACCCCTAAACCCCTAAACCTCTAAACCCCTAAACCCCTAAACCCCTAAAAGCCCCTAAACCCCTAAACCCTAAACCCCAAAACCCTAAACTAAACCTTAAACCCTAAACCCGGTATAGGGTCCATGTTCGAGAGATCCTGAAGTTTCCGGAAAGCCCGACCATGGCTGAAGTTCCGAAGCCCCAAAGCCCCAGACCCTGAAGCCGAATAGAGGGGCCTCAACAGTTCCCTATACTATGGTTCCTTAAAGGGTTCCTTAAAGGGATCTCCAGTAGTGTTCTATAATAAGGGGCCTCAACAGTTACCTATACTATTTTGGAGGGTTCCTTATTATAATTATAGTATAATGATTCCAAAAGACTAAGCACCAATATAGGGGCTTCAATAATTACCTAGGGGGTTCCTTATTATGATTATAGTATAATGGGCCCCAGAACCCTAGTCTAATTATTAAGGCCTCTATAGTAAACCGACCCGAAACGGTGTGGGTGTCGGGGTTTGGGCTTCGGGTCCGCAAACCCTCCAAAGCCCTAAGCCCAAATCGGGGTCGTTTAGGGTCCCAAAACCCCAAAACCCCTAACCCCTACACGTCAAAAGCTACCCTAAACCCCAAACCCTAAACGCTAAACCCCTAAACCCTAAACCCTAAACCCTTAAGCCCGAAGCCCTAAACGCCAAAAGCTCCTAGACCCTAATCCCGAAACCCCGAAGCCAGATCAAGGCAATGCTTGGCCTTTGTGGAGTACTGGAAAGCCTTGCCTGCCCGCAGCTCTGCAAGATAGTATAGGGGGTTCCTTATTCATAGCATAATGGGCCTCCAAACCCTATTCTAATTATCAAGGCCGCTATATTAGCAGCAGCACCGTGAAAGGGCGTCGGGGTTGAGTGTCATGGGTTTGGGGGCTTTGTGTCAGGGCTTTAGGTCTAGGTTTGCTACGCGGTGCAGTACCACCAAGTAGAATTTCCACGTGTGCAAGATGAATATCCTGTAACGGCAAGTGACTTCACGGATGGTGCTGAACAGCACTGTTTGTGCACTCTCTTCTGTTGGCAGAAGAATAAGGTGTCTGCGATGTACCACAGTCAGGGAAGTAGACTGATGGTCATCAAGGGCACGCAGGCATGGATACGGGGCTGACGGTCTTATCCCACTAGCTTTGACCCCCTACCTTAGGGGCCTTAATAATTACCTATACTATGTTGGTGGCTCCTTATTATGTATATATATATATATAATATCTTTATAGAGTATAATATACCGCCAAACCCTATTCTAATTATTCAGGCCCCTATATGACCACTTCTTCCTCATCCTGAAGATCGTCCCTAAATCCCAAACCCTCAACACTTTGCTCATTATGAAGATCGTCCCTAGACCCCACACCCTCAACACTTGGCTCATTCTGAAGATCGTCCCTAAATCCCAAACCCTCAACACTTGGCTCATTCTGAAGATCGTCCCTAAATCCCAAACCCTCAACGGCTCATCCTGAAGATCGTCCCTAAATCCCAAACCCTCCACACTCATCCTGAAGATCGTCCCTAGATCCCAAACCCTCAACACTTGGCTCATTCTGAAGATCGTCCCTAAATCCCAAACCCTCAACACTCATCCTGAAGATCGTCCCTAGATCCCAAACCCTCAACACTTGGCTCATTCTGAAGATCGTCCCTAGATCCCAAACCCTCAACGGCTCATCCTGAAGATCGTCTTGTCTTGCCGCATTGCGCCCTGGTCTGAACTTTATCAGCCTTGGGCCCGACGTTGTGAGAACAGAAATGACCCATTCTGGGTTCATTAGGGTTTAGGGTTTAGCGTTTAGGTTATAAGGAGTTTAGTTTAAGTTACCATAGTAAGGATCTATGGTACATTTGCTGCAAGTTGGGGGGGCCTATGGGAGCCTGCAGACTTTGAAGTTTGGCATTGCCGCAACAGTTGCAGCCGTTTTCTTCCGACTGCCTCCTTGCTGCCGCACCTGCGCACCAGCCGCAAGGACGGCAAAGAGGTTTTGAAGAACAGTTTTGCCCGACAATGTCTCGCAGTGCATTGCTAGCATTGTGTGTCTGCTTCGCATGCGCATCGGCAGCGACAGACGACTGTGACGACGGCCATTGCGAGATTTCTGACGGCCTTGGCGATGGCTTCTACTATAGCTATGAGCTTGATGATGGCGGTACCATGTCGGACGTGGTTGACGACGGCTCTGCACTCCTCCAGCGCAAGCACCAGGGGGAGACGGCCCTGGCCANGATGGCTTCTACTATAGCTATGAGCTTGATGATGGCGGTACCATGTCGGACGTGGTTGACGACGGCTCTGCACTCCTCCAGCGCAAGCACCAGGGGGAGACGGCCCTGGCCACAAATGCGACCGGGAAGGGCAAATGCAAGTCATGCGTGTGCGGTTACGAGGAGAGGCTCTGGATTTCGATCAAAGGTATGTGTAGGACACCCGCTTACTTGCGAATCGGGCCAACATGTGGACTCTGTTTAGACCCCGCTTTATGTAATATAGGGGCCTAATTAATTACCAGTACTAGTTTGGGGGTTCCCTGTTATAGCTATAGTATAGTGGGCCCCAAAACCTTAGTCTAATTATTAAGGCCCCTACATTAGACTGTGGCACTGTTGCGCACGGGCGGTCCCGATCCCAGGGTCTGCTTCTGACTGCAACCTACTGTCCCTGGGCATCAAAATAGCCCAATAGTCTTACATAGTATGGTCTTCGGGCCCAAAAGCCTTAATAACCTTAATATATGAGTCCTTAGATCCCTGGGGTGTATATAGCTTTTCAGACTCAAGCTCTGCTCAACGCTGCCTGGTCCCAAACGCTGAGATTTCGAACCCTAAGCCTTCAGCACTAAATCTCTCCAGCCCAAGCAGTGTGAGTTCAATCGTGTTGAAGCTCCAGACCAAAGCAGTCAGCTACTCTAGTCTCCTTCGGATTTTTCATATAAAACCCAAGAGAATACAAAAGATACAATCTGTAGTATTTTTCTAAGGGGGGTATAGGCTCTACAAAGTCCTATGCAACCACTGAGCCCTCAGCTCTACAGGCCGGACCTGAGAGTATACTGAATCCCAAACGTCGGCCCAAAGCCAAAAGCCTGGACCCTGTACTTGCAGNTAGGCTCTACAAAGTCCTATGCAACCACTGAGCCCTCAGCTCTACAGGCCGGACCTGAGAGTATACTGAATCCCAAACGTCGGCCCAAAGCCAAAAGCCTGGACCCTGTACTTGCAGGTCCAAGGGCAGTTCTAAGGAAACTCATAGGCATGGTAACCATGGTTATAAATATAAGTTAGGATACTCATAGCTGTACTTCTTTCCAGCCCTGGACCTCCAAGTGGCCTAAACCCCAAACCCTCATAAACCTTAACAAACCCCAATAAACCAGAAAAGCCCTAAATCCTAAACCCTAAATCCGAAAACCGTGTGGCTCAGAACCCGGAATCCGCGCAGGACGACGTGGCCAAGTGCGGGAAAGAGCTGGTCACCAGCGCAACTCTGACCTTTTGGAGACGGGTGGGGGTCTTTAAAGGAGCTATAAGAGTTCCTAAAAGGGATCTATAAGGGTAGGGCTTAGGGTTTAGGGCTTAGGGCTTGCAGGGTCTAAGCTGGTGGATTATCCTCAAGCACCGTAGCAGCTATCTATATCCCTAAACCCTTGTAGATGAGATACAGTGTTTGATGTCATTCTCTCCCGAATGCTGGCAGCCCTTAGGGCCAGCGCGTCCTCCCACCGGGCAGCAGTTGCCAGCTTACTGCAAGCCAGTGGGCAGGGGTGNGCAGCCCTTAGGGCCAGCGCGTCCTCCCACCGGGCAGCAGTTGCCAGCTTACTGCAAGCCAGTGGGCAGGGGTGGGCACAAGCAAGCTAAACAGTTCAAGCCCGGCCAAAGCCGAGGCCACTTTGCCAAGTTCACTCATGCTCTTCAGAAACTACAGGTTATCAGCCGCATCAGCTCATGCAGCTGTGAGACAAATGTTCTCGAATGTGGCCAAAGACTGTTGCGAAGCTATATGCTCGGCAAGCGCCTAACAGGGGGGCTGGTGGCTCACACCCCTCGGCTCGCCGATGGTGCATATGGCACAGCACGATGTTGTGAAACATTGCCGTTCCGCTTCGGTGTGTGCTTAAACAAAACGGAGCACAGTTGGAGCTGCCCTTGGACATCAACATGTTTGGCAAAACGGAGTTCCAGTTGCAAATGGCTGCCCTTGGGCGCACGCTGAGGCCAAGTGTGGAAGCCAAGTATGTGGATCAATGTTGCGCACCCGGTTTCGAAGGAGGGGGGTGTAGATGAGATACAGTGTTTGATGTCATTCTCTCCCGAATGCTGGCAGCCCTTAGGGCCAGCGCGTCCTCCCACCGGGCAGCAGTTGCCAGCTTACTGCAAGCCAGTGGGCAGGGGTGNGCAGCCCTTAGGGCCAGCGCGTCCTCCCACCGGGCAGCAGTTGCCAGCTTACTGCAAGCCAGTGGGCAGGGGTGGGCACAAGCAAGCTAAACAGTTCAAGCCCGGCCAAAGCCGAGGCCGCTTTGCCAAACTCACTCATGCTCTTCAGAAACTACAACCCTAAACCTGCAAAACCCTAGACCCTAAACCTAGACTCTAAACCCTAACCCCTAACCCCTAAACCCTATCCCCTAAACGTAAAACCCTAAACCCTGGACCTTATTTGAGGCGTCGCCAGATGTCGCCCCTTTCAAAATCTCTGCTCCTTAGTCTGGTATGAGTCCTCAGCCTGAACTCCAACATTAGCAAGGCTGGCTCGGTTGCCTTTAGGGTTTTGGGTTTAGGGTTAAGGGTTTAGGGTTTTGGGTTTTGGGTTAAGGGTTTAGGGTTTTGGGTTTTGGGTTTAGGGTTTGGGGTTTAGGGTTAAGGCTTTAGGGTTTGGGGTTTAGGGTTTAGGATGCTGCCCCATCCCCAAACTGAAGGCCATATAACAGTCAGATCATAGTCATCTGCTCTTCTGTTTTGTGGCTGGCGCCACCAGAATGGCCGTGTTTAGCACATACTTAGACGCAAAAGTAAGGACATGGCCATCATTCTCCAAAGTACCAGATACCTACATGGACCCTCTCTCCCTCTCTCCCTCTTCGGGGCTATGGTTCCAGCAGCAAAGGCAAAGAAGTGCGGGGAGAAGGTCGTGAGTTGCAGCTGGCAGGCTTGGTTCCGATGTTCAGGGCCTAAGCCCCGAATCAGGGGTAAAAGGTTCAGGGTTTAGGGGACCCGTGAGTAATTTAACTCCAAATATAGGACTTAGGTACTGATACTAGTACTATTACTATCGCTATTGCTATTACCATGGCCAGTACCATTACCAGTACCATTACCAGTACCATTACCATTACCATAAACAAGTACCATTGCCATTACGTTTACCATTCCCATTACCACTACCATTACCATTTTACCATTTTACCATTTTACCATTTTACCATTTTACCATTTTACCAGTTACCATTTTACAATTTTACCTTTTTACCTTTTTACCTTTTTATCATTTTGCCATTATACAATTTTTCCATTTTACCATTAGAAATACTACTACTATTACTATTACTATTACTATTACTATTGCTATTACCATTACCAGTGCCATTACGGGATAGGGATCAAAAAGTATAAAACGATCAGACAAACAAATACGAAGGGATCAAAAAGAAAATAAAAATGTATCAAAACAATAAGACCTTACTCAAGGGCTAGGAACCTATGGGCTTCACAATCACAATCACAATAACAACAGCAACAACAACAATATCAATCTTACTCTTCCTCTTCCTCTTCCTCTAACTCTAACTCTAACTAAAACTCTTTCTCTTACTCTTCCTCTTACTCTTGCTCTTCCTCTCACTCTCACTCTCACTCTCACTCTCACTCTCACTCTCACTCTCACTCTCACTCTCACTCTCACTCTCACTCTCACTTCTACTCTTACTCTTACTCTTACCTCTTACCTCTTCCTCTTACTCATACTCATACCTCTTACCTCTTACCTCTTACCTCTTACCTCTTACCTCTTACCTCTTACCTCTCACCTCTCACCTCTCACCTCTCACCTCTCACCTCTCACCTCTTACCTCTTACCTCTTACCTCTTACCTCTTACCTCTTACCTCTTACCTCTTACCTCTTACTCTTACTCTGCAAGGATGCGGACACGCTGAACATCAAGCGAATCACTATGGATCTGTCTAGAGATCTTAAGAGGATGAGCCTAGAAGCAAACAGTGCCAACAACAACATGTCGTACACTTGTGTAGAAGCAGACACAGCAGCAAGTTCAGATGTCAGAATCGTTCATGTAGCAAGTCTGCAACTCCGACACGAAACTCTGCATCCCATGCCCACATCGTCAATCCTAAATGCACTCCCAAAGCTTGACATCCTAGCCTCAGACACCAAGCTGTTCAACCAGACAACCTGCAACACGAGTCGTGTTGCCTCACCGAAATAGCAGCGTTAGAGCGCAGTTGTAGAGGCCTCCNCACTCCCAAAGCTTGACATCCTAGCCTCAGACACCAAGCTGTTCAACCAGACAACCTGCAACACGAGTCGTGTTGCCTCACCGAAATAGCAGCGTTAGAGCGCAGTTGTAGAGGCCTCCCCTATAGTCTCTTTCGCGGCTATGCGCTGTATGGTTGCCGATTGCCAGCAGACCGCCGGGAGCAATCCCCTCAGGGCCGCTGGCAAAGCAGCCGGCGTGCAGCTGGGCTGGTGGAGGGCCGGGACCGTGCTCCTGTGCCTTGCACATGNTATGGTTGCCGATTGCCAGCAGACCGCCGGGAGCAATCCCCTCAGGGCCGCTGGCAAAGCAGCCGGCGTGCAGCTGGGCTGGTGGAGGGCCGGGACCGTGCTCCTGTGCCTTGCACATGCCCTACCCGATCCGACTCGATCGACACCGATCCAGCCGACTCAATTCCCGCCGATCAACCGCGATCTACCGACCCGGAGGTTGAACCCAGAACCACAGGTTTAGGCGTACAGGTTTAACCGTCAGTCCAACCTGACCTGCCTCGGTTTTGGGCGCTTGAAGTTCCATTCCGGGAAAGGGCGCAACTCACAGCCGCGGGATTGAGCCTGCGACCTTCTCCAAAGCGCCTGCAAAAACAGCCAGTCTGCCCTGGTTAGGTGTGCCCTGCCCGCCTCTTCGACAATCCGACCATGGCTCAGTGGCAAAGCACTCGTTTCAGAAGCCCTCCTCCCCGGGGGTGTCATTTGGGCCCTTTCCCCAGCTGGAATCGAGATTTTGGGGTGACCAAAGCATCGGGCTCTCGTGGGACATCCGGCTCTGGAGGGTCCGCTCTCGCCGGACATCCGGCTCTGGGTGGCGGGAGCAGCGCTTAACACCTCCAATGATGCCCGCTTGCCACCAAACTCCTGCCGGGCTCGGTTGCAAAGGGTGATCGGGAGAACAAGAGTAGTACCGCCGATTGTCGGGAAAGGTGTTGCCTCAGGGTGTGAGGTTTTCCTCACCATGCAGGGGGGTGTCTCAACACTCGGTGGGCCCTGATGGCTAAAGCGAAGATCATAGCGGCGGGCCCTGCAAATAGCATCCAAGTTGGCACCGGCTTTCAACAGCATGTGTGCAATCTCAACGTGGATGCAAAAAATTTTTTCAAGCTTTCCACTTGAAACTTGTCTTGGTGGATGGATCGATAAGGTGACTGCCCTGCAATATTCCTGCCATGCCTGCAACGCCAATGCCATGCATGCCCTGCAATGTGCCATGCCGGGATTGGCTGCTGCCTGGAGTGTGCTTGCTTGTAGTACAAGGACAGTGCATGTGTTCTCCAAATCACCATGCTCATCTTCCAAAACCTGGCGATCCAAGACCCTGAAGCTTGCTTGATTGCAGTACCACACAGTACTGGCACTGATGCTGGCTGGCTTCCGATCAACACGTGCTGGACGTGCCTCCTGTCGGGTGATGGCCAGGGTGCGGGGTTAGGGCTTAGGGGCCTACTTATTCCCTGAACTCCCTGAAGGCCCTCATGCTCACAAGTTTGAGGCCTCCTCCGCAGTGTCCCTGGTGTAGTCACTGGCTTTTTTGCTTGGCTGCTCTCCGGCCCGGCCCGAAACCGGCTTCGCATGCACTCCGCAGCCCGCGCGAAGCCCACGCGAAGCACGCGAAGCGCGCGAAGCCTGCGCGAAGCGCGCGAAGCCGCGCGAAGCGCGCGCGAAGCCGCGCGAAAGGCGCGCGAGAGGTGTACGCGGGGCGCGCGAAGCGCGCGCGAGGCGCGTGCGCGCGTAGGGCGCGCCCCAGGGGGATCATACTCGGAAATGCCTCCTCTCGGGTGCTGGCTGGATTGTGCATCATCGTAGTACAACACCAGTACTGGAAATGCCTCCTCTCGGGTGATGGCTGGGTTGTGCTTCATGGTAGTACAACACGAGTACTGGAAATGCNGCTGGATTGTGCATCATCGTAGTACAACACCAGTACTGGAAATGCCTCCTCTCGGGTGATGGCTGGGTTGTGCTTCATGGTAGTACAACACGAGTACTGGAAATGCCTCCTCTCGGGTGATGGCTGGGTTGTGCTTCATGGTAGTACAACACGAGTGCTGGAAATGCCTCCTCTGGGGTGCCGGCTGGATTGTGCCTCGTCATCGTGATGATGAATCTGTACAACACAGTGGCATGCCTGCTGTGGGCTGATGGCCATTGCGGAGTTGGGGATTGTTCCAAACACGGCGTGTGCGGGGTAAGGGCTTGGGGGTCTACTTATGCCCTGAAAACTCCCTGAAAGCCCTCATGCTCACAAGTTTGAGGTGTCCTGGGTGTAGTCACTGGCTTGTGTGCTTGGCTGTTTTTTGGGCCTGAAACTTACGCCGCACACTCCGCAGCCGCCCGTACTGTACTGGAATCTCGGATGCTGTTTGGTTGGTGCTTGATTGTAGTAAACGATTAGTGCTGGAAGTGCTCGTTTCGGATGCTGGCTGGACTGTGCTGGATTGTCGAAGGCTCCATTCTGCAATGCGTTTTATTTTGTTGTTGCGGTCTTGGGTAGGCAGGGCAGGGCACGGGGCACGGCACGGAACAGGGCAGAGGGCAGGGCTTTGCGAAGCACCTGACAATCAGAGCTTTGTGCATGCCCGTAATTCAGCAGTAAATACTTGGAGGATCATGGGACTTAGTAAGGGTTAGAAAAAATTATAAGTATAGAAAGCTCCCCCCAGCACCGAGCTTGACCGAATCTCTGCATCCTTCACCCCATTTTTCCGCGACGTCACGGCTGCGCTTGCTTGGCAGCTGCTGCGCTGCGGAAGGACCTCTTGAGAAATGCACAGGGTTTTTTTGATGTATAACCTACATGCAAACACTGGTCACGAACGTTGTGGCTCAGGGGGTTTCTGTGTCCAGTGATTTCTTTCTTGTAGCTCGCAAGGCTGTTGCTTCCAGTCCAATCATAGGCATGATGTTTTGGCACTGTCACTTATAGTGGATATGCCAGACCTGGCAAGATTTCATTGTAGGAAGTCCAAGGCGACAATTTGTAAACATATCCTATTCCTGCCATGCTGGCATTCAAGAGCTTGGAGAGAGCGTCGCTTGCGAGTCTGTGTTCGGAAGCCGACCGACTTGGTGTCAGTAAAGATGGCACTCGGTTCGAGATCCTTATACGTGTGGCCGCCAAGCAGCGTCCCGATTTGATTGCAGCCGACAAATCTGAGCAGCAAGGGGCAGAGCCACGTGTGGATGGTCCGGGCAAGGAAGCTGTCCAGGAAGCAGTCCCTGTCCTTGATCTTCTGTTGGATGAAGCCGAAGACACGATGAAAGCGGAAGTGGAGAAGCGACTTTCAAGTTCCGATGCAAACAAGCAGAATGCGCTTGTAGGTGCGTTCGTTCGCCACAGAATGCCGGAGAGCTTCTCTTGCTTAAGGAACAGCTGCTGCAGGACATTCGCAGCGGCTCAGCTTCTCCGGTCAAGAAAGAACATAAGCCCAGGCATGTGCGAGCTCCTGTGTGGGACCACTTGGCAATCTATGATGATCCGAAGTTTGTGTACTGCACAAAGTGCTGCCCGGCAGAGGTGAGTGAGAGCTTGTGGAACAAGAAAGGCGTTCTGAAGCGCAATAAATCACAGTCTACAACCAACATGTTGCAGCACCTTGAACAGATGCATGGGATTTTTCTCCGCAAGCCCGCAGACTCGGACGACAAGAAGCAAACTGCCATCGCGAGCTATGGCCAGAACCAGCTCAACAAATATTATCGTGCTATGTCCTTGGCAACAGCAGTGAACTTGTATCCCATGCGCATGTGGGAGAATTTTCGGGATGTAGTGACGCTTCTTAACCCCAGCCTGCCGCCGCCTTCTGGCAAGGTTGTCCGTCGTTTCCTTGATGAGTTGATGGCTGACGAGGCGACTCGACTCAAAGACTGTGTGTTGAAGAAGCTCACTGCATCTCTTCCGATGGTGTCACTGGAAATTGACATGTGGCCAAGTCCAGCACATGGACATTTCTTCGGGTGTTGGCTGCATGGTATCACAGCAGATTGGCAGGCTGTCTCTCTCTTGCTGCACTGCCAGCCCTTTGGTGCTATTCCTCATACAAGTGCAAACCAAGCTCAACGGCTTCGGTCGGCTGTCGCGACAATGGTGGGCATGGAAGTGGACAACTTGGCGTACATTCTGGCGTCGGATAACGCGCCCGACGCCGCGGGCGTTTGCCGCTTGCTAGGCCTGGAAAGCGGCCGGTGCGGCGCACACATTATCGCTCTTGCTGCAGCTCATCTCAATTTTCCTGTCTTGAGGCAAAAAAGCCTCGTGATGCATGAAAGGGCGATCCCGGAGGCTCGTTTAGGGTTTGGGGTTTAGGGTTTAGCTTTGCGTTGAGTTTAGGGTTAGGTTAAGGATTTAAGGGTTTAGTTTAGGGTTTGTTTTATTAGGGTTTGGCTTAGGTTTTGGTTTAGGGTTCAATATAGGGTTGAGTTTAGGGTTTAGTTTAGGGTTGAGTTTAGGGTGTAGTTGAGGGTTGACTTGAGGGTTGAGTTTAGGGACCGGTTTAGGGTTTGAACCCGGAGGTTTTCCAGCTCCTGGAGAATTGTCGCACGTTGGCCAAATTATTCTTGCGCCGCTATGGGAACGAAGCCAACGCCGGTGTGCTAGAAGCCACGATGCAGCCGCTAAGTGAACCGGTATTGGTCACGATCTTAGATCAGCCCAGCAAATGGTCGAGCACGTGCCTGATGCTGGCCCGGCATCTTCGGATCAAGCGCTCTGTGATGGATGTTTCTGTGCAGATTGGACATCGCATGCCACATGGTACTTTTTTTGGGGAACCGGAGTATCTCCTCTTACGTGACATTACCGGTGTCCTGCGGCCGCTAAAGGAGGCAACCAACATGATTCAAACAGACGAGGTCATAGGTTCCTCCTACTTGCCCATCCTTCACACGCTGGTTATGGAAATGAAGGAGGAGGCCCCTGTCCATGTTCGTGCTGGTGATGCCTCTCACAAAGAGCTCATGCCGCTAGACGAGGGCCACTTGCAGCCGGCCGCCCGCCGCTACCGTGCGGCCTTGCGTCAGGAGTTGGAGATCGTCATGCGCCATGTCGAGCCGTGCAGAGAATCGATGGAGATCACCGCCATGGTCGACCCACGCTTTCGGCATCTACCCTGGACCACATCATCTTCTGAGCGCCTGGCCATGCGACGACGCTTCACAGACCAGGTGGTTTCTGCAGCCGAGAAACATTTCGCGCAGACGCAAGAGGCCCAGGACAAGGAGAAGGACATCGCTTCAGGCGGCCCATGCCATAAGAAGCGCAGGCAACTTGTCAGAAACAGCTCTGACGACCTGGCATCCTTTTCCTTGGCTCTGAATCGTCACTGCTCTGAGGCGGCCCCAGCTGCCAGGGACAGAGGTGTGGAGAAGGTGAAGCAAGAAGCGCAGGTGCAAGCTGCAGCATACCTCCAGGGACCAGGTGAGCCGCTGACCCAGGATGTTTTGCGCTGGTGGCGCAAGACTGGCTCAGAAGCGTTTCCGCACGTGGCGCGCCTCGCGCGCCAACGCCTGGCCACGCCTGCAAGCGTGGCAAGGTTGGAGAGAACGTGGAGCCAGGCCATGGTCGCCACATGCTGCACTTTGCTCGGAATGCAATCGATGGCCATCTGGCTGGTGCCACCATTCGCCTTCAAGCCAATGCTTCTGTTCTGGGTATGCTGCCTAGCACAGAGTCGCAGGATGCAGGGCCAGACTCCAGCTCTGACGAAGAGGATGTAGACTCGGGCTCAGTTCCTGAGCCGCTGGACATGTTCCGTTTAGGCTAGATGACCTGGACACAGGTCGGGGGGGTGCTTCGAGGTCTTTGCCAACGTAAATAATTGGGAACTTGCGCAAGTACGGTTTCATTGTGTTCCGCGAATGATCTCGAAGTCGTGTTGCTGCACGCAATCATTCGGGGTACAGGGGCTCTCTGCAAAGAGTTGAAAAGCTTTGCCATTGCACCATGGCTTCTGCAATCTGCGCGGCTTCTGCATGTACGTCGTTTACAGACAGAACATGTGAAATGTCTGCTCTGCTGCACCGTTGCAGGACTGGTGACCTGCACTTGCTTTGGGGCTCCGACGGCTCCGATCGCCACGCACACGGATGGCGATCCAAGACTACGGCTGAACCCCAAAGCAGAAGAACCCTCAGCCCTAAACCCTAAAAGCCCTAAACAGGAGAGGCGAGCGACGTCCCAGGCGGTAGCATAGACTTTAAGCCCAAACCCTTCAAACCCTAAACAGGAGAGGCGAGCGACGTCCCAGGCGGTAGCATCGACTTTAAGCCCAAAACCCTTCAAACCCGAGGCGGTAGCATAGACTTTAAACCCAAACCCTTGAGGAGAGGCGAGCGACGTCCCGGGCAGTAGACTATACTTTAAGCCCAAACCCTTGAAACCCTAAACAGGAGAGGCGAGCGACGTCCCAGGCGGTAGCATAGACTTTAAACCCAAACCCTTCGAACCCTAAACAGGAGAGGCGAGCGACGTCCCAGGCGGTAGCATAGACTTTAAGCCCAAACCCTTCAAACCTTAAGCCCTACCACAACCGTAAACCCAACCCTCCCAGGACAGGCGAGCGACGTTCCAGGCGGTAGGAAGCCATAGACTTGTAAACGTTAAAACCCTAGACCCGTAAACCGCCGAGGACAGGCGAGAGACGTCAGAGGCGGTAAACCCTAAACCCGTCAACCCAAACCCGCGAGGACAGGCGAGCGACGTCACAGGCAGTGGAATCCATAGAACTTCAACCCGAAACCCAAAGGAATTGAAAAGCCATTGAGGTCGAACCCCGTAAACCCCTGCCTCAGAGTTGTCCACCCGAACTGGCGGGCTTCGGACGTTCAGGTCCTGCGCTTTGGGGTTTAAGTTGTGAGGTTTGCAGTTCACAAGGTTTAGGAAGGTTTTGGACCCCGATTTCTGGTCGTGGTAGAGGCCTGAAATATTTATCGCAACATAGCTCGCAACTCTTTCTTAGGAAATACCCTTATTCCAGCTGCAGTCTCTTGTCGAATCGAGACCCGGAACCTGAAACCTCAACCCGAAACACTCGACTCGAATCCCAAACTCCAAGCTCGGAGCCTTGCTTCCGAAATCTTTCAGTTTATGGTTTAGGGTTAAGCTTAGCAAAGCTTGAATAACAAGACTTCAATGAATGAGCAGCTGCTGAGTCATGCAATAGTCAATGCATGCTCTTGCATGGACCGTTCATGCCAATTCACATGCTTGTTCTCAGCACTTCTCACATGTAGCAGTAGCACATGTAGCAGTAGCACATGGGCTTGTGCTGTGTAGTAGTACAACTCTAGTACTGGAAATGCCTCGTTTGGGGTCCTGGCTGGGTGAATTTGGTCGCTTGAAAACAGCACATTGGCAGCTGTTTTCATGCAAAGTCGCCACAATCTTCTTTCGTTTCGATCCAAAATCCACTTTTGCCCAGCCAAGAGCCATCACTAGATCACAGTCTCACACACAGTACTGCATCTGATGCTGGCTGCCTTGCGATCCACTTCTCAATCCGTCCGGCCTAAATAATCTGACTTTGATTTAGATGAGCATGGTGATTTGGAGACCGA
Source organism: Symbiodinium sp. clade A Y106 (assembly GCA_003297005.1). Taxonomy (NCBI): domain Eukaryota; class Dinophyceae; order Suessiales; family Symbiodiniaceae; genus Symbiodinium; species Symbiodinium sp. clade A. The sequence continues at coordinate 146,666 of BGNK01001974.1, forward strand.
TCTAGTGACTCATTGTACATGGCACATGGCACACATCGCACACATGGCACACATGGCACATGATCACATGTGCCATGGCGCATCGCACATGGCACATGCACTGGCGCATGGCACATGGCACATGCACATTGGACATTGCACATGCGGCCAACAGCACCAACCACTCGACCCTCCCCTACTACATTCCATTTGCCCTTAAAAACAGTCAGCTCGCCGGCTGATCGCTTTCGCAGATCAGAGCCAAATCAGAGCCAGATCAGAGCCAGGTCACAGCCAAATCACAGTCAGTTCAGAGCCAAATCAGAGCCAGATCAGAGCTAGGTCACAGCCAAATCGCAGTCAGTTCAGAGCCAAATCAGAGCCAGATCAGAGCTAGGTCACAGCAAAATCACAGTCAGATCAGAGCCAGATCAGAGCCAGATCACAGCCAAATCACAGTCAGATCAGAGCCAAATCAGAGCCAGATCAGAGCCAGGTCACAGCCAAATCACAGGCCAAAGCAGAGCCAAATCACAGTCAGATCAGAGCCAAGTCAGAGCTAGGTCACAGCAAAATCACAGTCAGATCAGAGCCAGATCACAGCCAAATCAGAGTCAGATCAGAGCCAAATCAGAGCCAGATCAGAGCCAGGTCACAGCCAAATCGTAGTCAGATCAAAGCCAACTCCGAGCCAGGTCAGAGCCAGGTCAGAGCCAAATCACAGCCAATGCCTCTTTTGGGGTCTTGGCTGGATTGTGCTGTGTAGTAGTACAACTTTAGTACTGAAAATGCCTCGTTTGGGTGCCAAGAGCCTACACATAAAACATGTCCGTTCGGTGTCGTTCACTGTCGTTCTAAGCATCGTTCACCGTCGTTCAAAGCATCGTTCACCGTCGTTCACCATCGTTCACCGTCGTTCACCATCGTTCACCATCGTTCACCATCGTTCACCGTCATTCAAAGCATCGTTCACCATCGTTCACCGTCGTTCAAAGCATCGTACAACTTCAGTAATGGAAATCCTTGAAGTCATATCCCAAGAGTCAAAAAAGCGGATGGCGAAGGAAGCAGGGATTGACACTCTGATCTTGCGGCTTGCGAGCCTGAATCTTCCCATAACCAAGTCGACCCCGCCGTCCTCCACGAAGTGATATATATATATATATATATATATATTCCCGGAGGAGGATGTCAATCTAATTCTGGCCGAGTGGCAAAAGGGCTCAATCCCCAGGGGTGTCATTTGGTCCTTCCCCCATCCGGAGTCGAGATTTTTTGGGAATCCAAGCACCACTTTGCCAGGAGGCTGGGAACCCTGGTCGGAGGCCTGGAAATCGCTCATCGGAGGGCTTGGCAGCGCCCAGGATGCCTTGGAATGTCGTCTCAACTGCCTCATGTGCCCTGTGTACGGCCTCATGTGCCCAGAACGTGGGCCCCTCCCCCCAGCTCTTCCCCCTCCCCTCTTTGCTTGGTGCGGGGTCTGGCTCCCACGCAGTAGGTTGCATTGGTGAAGCGCGTAAGCGCCTGGCTCCAGAGCCGCAAGCCTGAAGTTCGACTCCGACGCCGCACCGATCGATTCGATCCGATGCCCGACCCGATTCCCGATCGGGTTGTGAGGTTGGTTCTCCATGTTGCACATGTGGATGTACGCAGACGCACTGTATCATTGTAGGACTTGTCCGTGGGAATGTTGGCAGGTTGATAACCTCAACACAAAAAAAGCAAGTTGCGGCGCTTACAGCGATTATTGCCGCCAACGCCGTCGAAGTGTCAGTTTCCGCGCTGTGGAGTGTGGTCGCTGAGTAATTAGCACCGTTTAACAGCGAATTGTCTGCCAACCCTTTAAACCCTTTCACCACGACTAAACTCCCTCACCATTCGCGCAGGAAGAAAAAGTGCTATGTGTGCGATACACATCGCTCGTCCGCATCACGCAAGGCGAGGCCTATTTCGACATGTGCTCACAGTTTGTAACAGTTGCCTCGTGTCCTTGGGTCTGACAGCATGCACGTGTCAGCCAGCACTGCGCTTGCACAGACGTGCAACGGGAGCCGAACCCCCAAGCTACCCATGAGCATCTCCACTGCAGCATAGCCAGAGGCCAATACGCCGGCGACAGCTCTCACTGCAGANACCCATGAGCATCTCCACTGCAGCATAGCCAGAGGCCAATACGCCGGCGACAGCTCTCACTGCAGAGGAGGCCACTTGACACGTGGACCCCAGCAGCGTTAGGAGTAAGATGAACTGCTTTGCAGAATCTTTGGAGTGTTGTCTCAGCCACGCATGGAGAGAACAGGCCCGCGAGACTCTGCGCGGCTTTCTGGAGAACCTGCAGAGTCCATTGCCCAGCAATGCCCGCATTTACTACAACCAGCTAGTAGCAGTAGTAGTAGTAGTAGTAACTACGTAGGATGGCTTGCGCTCCCATCGTACTGTTTACAAGATAAAGCCAGAAACACTAGTTGTGGACAGCGACCACATTGAGCTCTGAGATGCAGTTTTAATTGCAGGATGGCAATTGTAGCGTGCAGCAGCAGTTTTAGAGCCGTGACAGCCCGGGTTCGTGATTGTTATTTTTTACTTGATTATTTTTTTGATCCCTCCTTTTTATTTTTTTGATCCTTTTTTATTTTTTTGATCCGGCAGCCTGCCATTACCAGTACCATTACCATTACCATAAACAAGTACCATTACCATTACCATTACTATCACTATTATTATTACGAGTACTATGGCCAGTGCTCTTACTATTACCATTACCATTACCATTACCATCACCATTGCCATTACCATGACCATGACCATTCCCATTCCTATTACTATTACGATTACTATTGCATGTGCTATTACTATTACCATTACCATTACAATTACGATTGCTATTGCTGATACTGTTACTAGTCTTAATAAGTATTGTAACTGTTCGGAGCCTGAAGCACCAAACCCCCCAAGGGCCTAGCGCCCTTTGCTTTCCAAGCGGCTTAGTGTCTGAAGCGCCGTGCCTGTCCCTAAACCCTAAACCCTAAACCCTAATACCCTAAACCCTAAAACCCTAAACCCTAAACCCTAAGACCCTGGACCCTATGCCGTGCCTGTACTTCGTAGGCGTTTGGACCTTTGGAGTTTCGGACTGAGAGGATCAAGGCTTGGGTTAGGCTTGGTGTTTTTCGAGGGTTCTAGGGTTTAGGGTTTAGGGGTTTAGGGGTGTAGAGGGTTAGGGTTTGCTCAGGGTCGTTTATAGGGTTTAGCGATGTTTAGCGTGCCGAGCTACGTGTGTAATGCTTGGGTTTCGAGGTTAATCCGGGACGTTGTGCAGGTGATCAAGGATGTTGCCAGTGCGTAACCGGAAAGTGCAAGGTGAAGATCTGCAAGAAGAAGGCGCGTGGCCCGTCTGCGGGGCTTTCGCTCAATAGGATCTCCCGCAAATCATTCCGCAGCCATCTCCGGCAACCAAGAATCAACAGATCATTGCGTCTGTGAAGGGCNGGCCCGTCTGCGGGGCTTTCGCTCAATAGGATCTCCCGCAAATCATTCCGCAGCCATCTCCGGCAACCAAGAATCAACAGATCATTGCGTCTGTGAAGGGCGTGGGTCTGATTTTGCAGAATAGGGGTTCGGGGGGCTCCTCATTACAATTATGGTAAAATGTGCGCTGCAAACCCTATGCTAACTATTCAGGCCGCTACATTGCGTGGTTTCTTGTCCTAAACTCTGAACGTAACCCTAAACCCTAAACCACTAAACCCCTAAAACCCCTAAACCCTACCCCTAAACCCTTTTAGGCCTTAGCAGTAGGCGAGTTAGGGCCGAAGGCTCTCCAGTGCGAAGCACCGAAGAGTTGCTTCAAGGCGATCCCCTTCATGGACGCTCGGCTGAGGGTTCAGGGTTTAACGGTTTAGGGTTTAGGATGTAGGGTTTAGGGTAAAGGGTAAAGGCTTTGAGGGTTTAGAGGGGTTCGGGTTTTGTTGAGGCTTTTCCCTGACCTCTTACAATGCATCCCACCATTCGTGTGTTTTCCTGGTGAGGGAGCTGAAACCGTGCCAGGATTCAGAGAACAGCCAATTAAGGACTGCTTGGACAACCTTGCAANAGCTGAAACCGTGCCAGGATTCAGAGAACAGCCAATTAAGGACTGCTTGGACAACCTTGCAAAGGACAAGGGCGGCGACGTAAAGGCAGCCATCAATGTCCTGAAGAGTACAGGAGAGACCGGGTAATACAGGGCCTTCATAATTACCTGTACTATTTTGGGGGGGTTCCTTGTTATAGTTAGAGTATACTGTATTATACCCCAAACCCTATTCTAACTATTCTGGCCCTCTATTACAGGAGAGACCGGGTACAAGGGGATGAAGAACGTGGTGCTGAAGGGGATCCCGAGTGCTATCAAACAGCTGAGTAAGGGCTTAGCCGACCTGATGCCGAAGGAAGTGGAGAAGATGTTCACAAAGCAGGGTTGGCTCAACCTTTTGGCCAGCTTTTTGGGGGCAGCCCAGGACATGGCTCACACAGTCTATGACGGCCTCATCACCGCCGGAGATGTGTTGGACAGCTTCCTTGACAAAGCTGCGAACGGTCCCATCACCCTGCCTCGAAACGCCGAGGATGGGGGCTGGTGCGTGTTCAAGTGGGACTTCACCAAGTTCTGGTTCACGGACTGTGGCTACTTCGGCGCCGTGGACACACTCTGGGGGCACGTGGAGAAAGCTTACAACCCCAAGATGTGGAACAAGCTTGACGACGACTACAAGAAGATGGGGAAAGCGCTGGCACATTGCGCCACCCTCACCACAAAGATCGACATCGATAAGGGGCAATCCATCCAGATCGCAACTCCCTTTATGGGCCTTCAGAAGATGGACTTTTGCTTGCCTAAGACAGTGGTCTCAGGAGTGGAGGTCATTGCAAATGCCCTGGTCCTGGCCTACAAAGACGCAGGCAAGGCCCTAGATCCAATTCAGAAGGCGCTCGATGGTCTCGCTGACTACGTGAAGCTAGGCTCTTGCTAAGGAATTTACTTTAAGTTACCGTAATACGGATCTATAGTAAATTGTATGGTTTCCTGAGAGTGGTAACTGAACTTACGGTCATCATTATAGGGATCTATAGTAAATAACATGGTTTCTTTATTAGACTTAAATCAAATCCCTTAACAAGAACCCAGGAAGAGGCTCATCTCCGACAACTCCCTCCTCTTCCAGGAGACCTTCAGCCTCCTCCAGACCGACTCCAAAGAAGGAGGCCTCCAGGGGCTGCGCAGGAGCTTCATGTGNCGACAACTCCCTCCTCTTCCAGGAGACCTTCAGCCTCCTCCAGACCGACTCCAAAGAAGGAGGCCTCCAGGGGCTGCGCAGGAGCTTCATGTGCAGCAAGAAGAAGCTCTACTGTCCTTCAGAATGACATTTATGTTTTTGTTCATTATAGCAGGAAGAAGCTCTACTGTCCTTAGGAAGTATTTTGGATTTCTATTCATTTTATACCCAAGGTTAAATTATAGGTTTACATGGCCGGGCTATAGGCTCTAAAGCCTATGCCCCCAACCCTAGGAACAACATGGACAACTACGCATTCATGGCTCGATTTCAATTGAAGTGAAACCGCAAACTGGCCCACTTCAAGTTTCTGGGTTACTGTTATGGAATTTGTTTTAAGTTAGTATAAGGGGGAGATATATATATATATATATATAAGTACAGAAATTTACAGGGTTGTACTATTAGTTATATCTTACTATAAAACTGAAACCGAATGAAATACTATATATGCAGCAACCCAGGTTTGCGCGCCGGAAAGTTGGGCAGGCCCTCGGCATGGGTCTCTACTTCGGGTGCCTCAACGCGCAGTTCAAGGCGCCTGAAGAGCCATGCCTGGGGCCGGGCAGCCCTCTAAACCCGGCATCCTTTAAAGGAGCCTTTATAGACATCCTCAAAAGGAGCCCTAAACTCTAAACCTTCAACCCTAAATCCTAAACCCTAAACCTTTTTTTTGGGGAATCCTTGAGGGGCCCATTCATGGAGGCCCCTTAAGAAGGACTCCCTGAGGCTCTCTCTAAGCGGTTCTAGGGCTTACTAAGGTACCCAGGGTATGGGCCCCCATGAACATGGGGCCCTGTTGAGTCACGGCGTAGGTTTTAGGGGGTTTAGGGTTTAGGGTCCGACCAGGGTTCCAGTGTGATTACAGACATCCTGAAGTAGAANTGGGCCCCCATGAACATGGGGCCCTGTTGAGTCACGGCGTAGGTTTTAGGGGGTTTAGGGTTTAGGGTCCGACCAGGGTTCCAGTGTGATTACAGACATCCTGAAGTAGAATATGACTCTTGCAAGAAGGTGTTAAGATTTGGCCCATCTTCCATCTACTTCAGGGCAGTTGTAGATGTGCTTTGCAATGCTTTGCAATGCTTCGCTTCCCAGCGGCCAGGAAGCCTCATTGGAAGCCTACAGTTCCCGGAGGGGCTTTAGAAACCCAGATCCCGAAACTCGCCGTCCCAGCCACGGGACCAAAAAGCCTCACCAAAAACCCCAAGCCCTCAAGAAAGGCTTCTGAAACTGGGTTCTTGTTAAGGGGTTTAGTTTAAGCTGCTTTTTAATAAGGAAGCCATATTAATTACTATAGCTCCCTATCATGGTAACCTAACATAAATTCCTTAACCCCTAAGCCCTTGTAGAACCCTTATAGATCCCTTAAAGGAACCCTAATTATGGTAACTTAAACTACAAATTCCTTTCACAAGAACCCAGGAAAAGAAACCCCTGAAGATGCAACAAAGAAGGTCATGGTCTTCATGAATTTCCGTATCATTGCCCACGCCATTGCCTGGCCTCCAGGCTGGGGAATCTAGCCCCTAAACCCTAAACCCTAAGCCCTAAACCCTAAGCCCTAAACCCTAAGCCCTAAGCCTTAAGCCCTAAACCCTAAACCCTAAACGCTAAGCCCTAAACCCTGAACGCTATGCCCTAAGCCCTAAACCCTAAACCCTAAGCCTAAACCCTGAGCCCTGACCCTGAACCCTAAGCCCTAAACCCTAAGCCCTAAGGCCAGGCCCCCCCCGCCCCAAGCCCTGCCCTGCCCTGCCCTGGGGTCCAGTATCCAATTGGCTTTTTTTCTGTGCGTCAAAATGGCCTTTGTTTATGTCCCGGCTCACACACTGCATAGTCTCGGCCAGGTCACGGTCACGGTGAGGCGGCTACGAAAGAGGACGTAATTTCAGGCTATAGGGTTCAGGGTCGGGCTGACTCCTAAACCCCCCCCTAAACCCTAAACCCCTAAACCGCAGACCGTAGGGCATGAACCGTCAACCCTAAACCCTAAACCTTAACCCTAAGCCTAGACCCTCAACCCTATAAACCCTAGACCCTAAACCTTAAACCGTAAAGCCCTAAACCCTAAAGCCTAAACACAAGTCTCTCTCTCTCTCTCTCTACCGCGCAAGAGTGCCGTGCAGGTTTCGGAGTGAGTGACAGAGCAAAGGAAAGAGAAAGAGACAGCGAGCCAAGGAAGAGAGATAGGGTTCCTGATAAGNGTCTCTCTCTCTCTCTCTCTACCGCGCAAGAGTGCCGTGCAGGTTTCGGAGTGAGTGACAGAGCAAAGGAAAGAGAAAGAGACAGCGAGCCAAGGAAGAGAGATAGGGTTCCTGATAAGAATTGTTCTGCTCCGACAGGCCCAGCTGCAGTTCCATGAGGGCAAGGCCAGGGTATTGTTTGAGGAACACCAACCAAGTGCCTATGGTGAGCTTGACCTGGTGCAGGAGGAAGAGTGGTTACAGCGCTGGAGGAGCACGGAGGCCAAACAGGAGCATGAGTTTTTTGGCCGCCTCGAAAGAGAATATTGGTCCGGCAGGCATACCGCATCCACAATCTCCGGAGTGCCAGAGCATGCAGGGCCAAATGGAGGACATGCAGAGCCGCCTCGGAAGAGCCGCGGAAGCCGAGGCGGGGAACGCAGGAAAAGGAACCTGTGCAATGCCTATCCACACTGGACCATGCAGGGCAAGCTTGAGCGGCTGGAAACGCGGGAGGTCATGCTGCAGGCACAGTGATGCGTGCTCTTGTGAGTCAGCTGCAAAGACACACGGTCTGTGCAGGCAGCCTTCGAACAGAAGATAAGGGACGAGGAGGCCAAAGCTGTATGCCGTTGGCTATTTTGATGCTTTGCTAGAACCGCAGGTGACCTACAAGGAAGAGCTGAAGCGCCACGAGGCCATCGGATTCCATGGACTCTGGAGGTTGCTTGGCATGTGTTCAGACCCTGGCGCAGGACAGAGCGCAGAAGCTTCAGGCGGAGGAGGTTTCCATTTCTTCCTGAAGTTCTCGTGCTCTTGCAATTGTAGTTAATGTTGGTGCAGGCAGGCTGCAAGCAGGAGCTGCAGCACCAGCTTCAGGCCAGCAGTGTACAGAGAGACAAGTTACGGATGCTCGTGGAAATCGCTCCACAAGAGCCACCACAGGAAACGGAGAGGGCCGGAAGCGAGCTTCGAACCCTCAAGGAGATATCTTGTACTTGAAGGTGGCCAGAATATTAGTGCTTTGCTGTTCCGGTGTACAATGATCAGGAAGAGCTTCGAGGATTCGATCGAAGCAACGCCATATTGCAGTCCGACAAGGACGAGCGGGAACAACTGTTCTAGATGGGCGTCTAAGAAGCCTCTCGAGGTTATTTGCCGCTTAAGCGGCGCATCATAACGTCTATCCGGACAANCAACGCCATATTGCAGTCCGACAAGGACGAGCGGGAACAACTGTTCTAGATGGGCGTCTAAGAAGCCTCTCGAGGTTATTTGCCGCTTAAGCGGCGCATCATAACGTCTATCCGGACAAACACAAGTCAGACAACCGGCCAGGACAGAATGATCCGGGCAGAGAAGCGAAGGTCAGACGTCGAGACGAAGGCCGGACGTCGATCACTCATATCTTCTGGGCAAAAAAAACAAACATCGGCAGGTCGCGGCAGAAGCTGCTGGGCTTCGGACTCGGCTAAAGCAAGCCGAGTCCGCGAAGGAGGCTCATCAGTGTATGACTGGGGTTCAAGGGATTTCTGCTGCAGACCCTGATGCAGGAAGGTTCGGATCCAGCTAGGGACCGCGTCCCTGCAGGAGGCCGTCCAGCAAGTGAGGGGCGAGTTGGCGGAGAAGGCCGGGTACTGCTAGTTTTGCTTTTCCGGAAGCAACTCTTGTTCGTTCGCCGGACAGGAAAAAGCTTTGGAGCGACTTAGCATGGTCGAGGCCAGGGATATTAGAACCAAGGATAGGCAATCTTGTTTGACGGCTCCGCTATTGCAGGAGCGTGCCGAGGAGCTGCAGGCAGGAAGGGGCAGCCGTCACGTGCACGTGATCACCGAAACAGGAACGGCATGTCCCAGACATGCAGGCATCGGTGGAGAGCAGGGATGCTCTGCTCGCAAACACGGAGGTGGGTAGACAGACATAGAAGCCAAATAACTAATTACCGATGGACATGGCAGGCATGGCTCGCCCACTCCGAGGCGTGCGCCAGCGAGTCCAAGCAAGAGCTGGAGGCAGTACCGCAGACGCAGTGGACACCAGTCAGGTAGGCGANAACTAATTACCGATGGACATGGCAGGCATGGCTCGCCCACTCCGAGGCGTGCGCCAGCGAGTCCAAGCAAGAGCTGGAGGCAGTACCGCAGACGCAGTGGACACCAGTCAGGTAGGCGACACACACACACACACATAATCGCAGGACTACGAGCTCCGCATGGCCTTGCGATTCCAGGCCTGTGGTGCTGCAATTCAAGAAACATTTCCTGTCTTTGTCCCACTCAGTGCATTCTGTGTTCCTTGCTAACTTGCTTTCCAGGAAGGATGCCGCATTCACGACGAGTCCCTGGCGGATGCCCAGGCGCGGTGAGATCTAGAGAAACAACCCTATCGGAATACAACCTGAACAACAGGCCAGCAATGATGCTCTTCTGTGTCACGTGGCTCAGCTGCAGGCCGGTTCATGTCTGCTGTCGAGGTTAGACCCCGCTCAGAGTAGTTGCCGGGCCAGGCACAGCATCGCCTGGAGATGTGCAAGATGGAGGAAATGGAGCAAAGCCTCCACGACACGGAGGTGCTGACATGCAAACCCCATCAACCCCAAACCCAAGTGGAATTTTGGGGCTGCCTGGCAGGGCCGATGTCTGGTTTTGCAGCTGCAGCTTCACCAGGACTCGTTTCGTAGGAGCACCAAGATCTTACCAATACAAACAAGAGACCTTGACGAAGGACAAGAGCCAGCAAGGAATGACTCAGATGCAGGTGGCGTGGCATACACACATGCATCGCCTTTCAAGTGAACTGACCCTGACAAGCCCGCCAGGCTGTGGACCCTGACGCTGCGACCTCCCCGGTTGAGGCAGCCTGGCTAACGAGACAGGGGGAAGGGATGTCAAGATCTGCGCCAGAGGAGCAGATGATCCCCACCGACATCCCATCTCCGACTCTCAGCTTTGAAGATTCTTCGTTGGATTCCTTGCAGACGACGATATCTCAACCATAACCTGAGAGTAGCCTTGAAGCTTGGGCCCAGGACATGACTGGTCAATCTCCCTACGTTGCGTCTCCGGCTCAGCTTCATTATCGAATGCGACCCTCCCAAGCTCCATGAGCATGCTTGCGCACGCAGGACCTCCGACTCTTCCGACTTCTGAGTCCGAGGCTGATTGTCCGCTCGGACCTGGAATGAAAGTGTGCATTCACAGGTTGTCCAAGAAGCTGCTATCAGGCTCTATAAGCGTTCTCCACTGCAGAAAGAAAAGTTCTTCCAGAGCCGGCAATCAAAGGGGCTGCACTTGCCACTCCGAGTTCTGATGATGCAGCCAGCAATAGGGGGCTGGAAACTGGCAAGGTTACATTCTTGATGCTGTAAGTTTGAAATAGCTGCCAGGGATCATCCGACTCAGTGCAGAAAGCCTAGCTGCCTGGTGACCACAGACGTGCAGCGATCCTGCTTGCCGTGCCCAGTCTCGGCGATGAAAAATCAAGCACTTGTCCTTTGCAGGAGTTAGTCTGGCCTAGCACTTTTGCATGGGCCCAGAGACTGATTTGCAGCAGCATGGGAAGATCCCGCGATCACTCCTACAAACCTCAAAAGCGTTCTAGTCCTAGATCCAAAATCCCGACAGCATCCGACAGCCATCCATCGCTCAGTCTTGCACGCCGTGAACCCTCCGAGGCGATGCCCGACTGCAACGGCGAAGATAAGCCGCGGACCAACAGAGAGAGTGCAAGAGACAGACAAAGAGATGAGAGAGAGAGAGAAGGGTTTGTTTGCGCCGTCACGGCACCTGCGTCGTCGGCTTCGGTCGTCTGCGCCATCACGGCGCACTTGTGGCCCTTGTCGTGTCGTCTGCGCCTTCACGGCACATCCTTCGGGTCCTAACACGATGCTCTTACTCCTCAAGCTTCTCCCAATTGTTTGATCTGCGCCATCACGGCACATCGCTCGATCTGCGCCGTCACGGCGCACTGATTCTGCCCTTCGCAGGCATAGTTCACCTCTTTCCGGGTCCTATAACACGATGCTCTTACTCAATCTTCTCCCAATTTTTCCTGCGCCATCACGGCACATTTCGTCGTCTGCTTTGTCGTCTGCGCCATCCCGGCACATATTCTGCGCCATCACGGCACAACTCGGGTCCGAACACGATGCTCTTACTCAGACTTCTCCCAATTGTTCCTGCGCCATCACGGCACATTTTGTCGTCGGCGCCATCACGGCACACATTCGTCGTCGTCTGCGCCATCACGGCACAAGTTAGCTCCTCGAACTTGTCCCCGGACTTGCCTGCAGGGCCCTGAAAGGAACGCGGGGTTCGGGACTTAAGGGCTNCATCACGGCACACATTCGTCGTCGTCTGCGCCATCACGGCACAAGTTAGCTCCTCGAACTTGTCCCCGGACTTGCCTGCAGGGCCCTGAAAGGAACGCGGGGTTCGGGACTTAAGGGCTCAGGGCTAGAAGATTATTAGACCTTAGAGGGTTGCAGTTACAGAGGATGCTAGGGCGGGGGGCTGAAACCTGCTCAACATGTGATGCCAAAACATAGAATAACTACCAGCAGGACAAAGAACCTATGTGATGTCTGTTCGAAATGTTGTTGCCGCATGATGCTTCAAGTTTTGCTCTTTCACATGACATTTCAAAAATGTGACGTCCCGGAATGGTTACAAAGAGGNCATCACGGCACACATTCGTCGTCGTCTGCGCCATCACGGCACAAGTTAGCTCCTCGAACTTGTCCCCGGACTTGCCTGCAGGGCCCTGAAAGGAACGCGGGGTTCGGGACTTAAGGGCTTAGGGCTAGAAGATTATTAGACCTTAGAGGGTTGCAGTTACAGAGGATGCTAGGGCGGGGGGCTGAAACCTGCTCAACATGTGATGCCAAAACATAGATTAACTACCAGCAGGACAAAGAACCTATGTGATATCTGTTCGAAATGTTGTTGCCGCATGATGCTTCAAGTTTTGCTCTTTCACATGACTTTTCCAAAATGTGACGTCCCGGAATGGTTACAAAGAAGTCTCGTGAACATGGAAGTTTTCATGTTCGAAGACATGAAACTCAACGGGGATATGCCCCATGTTTGGAAATGCAAACATGCTGGAANTCCCGGAATGGTTACAAAGAAGTCTCGTGAACATGGAAGTTTTCATGTTCGAAGACATGAAACTCAACGGGGATATGCCCCATGTTTGGAAATGCAAACATGCTGGAAACGTGACTTTTAGACGCCGATGGATTTGTGTTTTGGTTTTAGGCCCCATGTTTGGAAACAGAAATATACTCGAAACTTGCCTTTGTAGACGCCGCTGGATTGTTGTCTTGGTTTCTCAGCTAAACAGCCCCCGGAAGTGTTACAAAAGCCACATGATAGTTCGAGTTTTGATTAAACACAACATACAAAGCAAATGACCTAATCACTTCTATCAAGCATGGACTGGGACTCTCCCTCTCTTCTTTCGCCAGGGCTATAGTGTAGGGGTTTTCCTCTCGCTCTCTCTCTGGTTCTCGCTCTCTTTCTTTCCTTTTGCTTTTGCTCCCAGTGCGTCGAGCCGAAGAGCTAACTCATTCCCTCATTCCCTGCTGACCACCAGCAAGTAAACCCTAAAGCCTAAACACAAGTCTCGGCCGGGTCACGGCCGAGTCTCGGCTAAACCTACATCCTAGAGCCCATCCCTGCCTAAACCTTCAACCCTAAACCTTAAACCCTAAAACCGTAAAGCCTAAACACAAGTCCCGGCCGGGTCACGGCCGAGTCTCGGCTAACCCTACATCCTAAACCCGCCCGCCACCCCTCTCACTTCTGTTGGGGTAGGCGGGCGCAGTCGAGCGCTCATCGAGACCAAGCAGGCTCTGCTAGAGCTGCAGAGCCTGTGAGCATATTCCTGCAAGGTCGCCAAGCTTTCATCGCCGAGCTAGACGCTAATGTATTTATTATTACCCTAAACCCCATTATGGGGGACGCGCCCCTAAACCCTTCACGACTTGCAAATGGACAAGGGTTTAGGCCCCCCCCCCNTTTCACAGGGGACCGGGAGCGTCTCCACAGATCGAAACATCAATGACAAGCCCTTCGTCCCAGAATGTACGCTAGAGCAGGTTTTAAATTTTGCTTGAACAGGGATTCGAGGCCAAAGGCCGAAAAATCCATGACAGGGCCCTTCGGCCCAGAACGTACCCCAACGCAAACCTCAAATTTTGATTGGACAAGCATTGGGGCCTCCAAACCGTCGAATGCTTGAGCATATTTCCAAGTCGNACGCAAACCTCAAATTTTGATTGGACAAGCATTGGGGCCTCCAAACCGTCGAATGCTTGAGCATATTTCCAAGTCGACCGGGAGCCCCTCCACAGATCGAACTATGAATCACACGGCCCGTCGGCTCAGATTGTACGTTTGCTTGGACACGGATTCGAGCCCAACGAACGACAAATCAATGACAGGGCCCTTCGGCCCAGAACGTACCCCAACGCAAACCTTAAATTTTGTTTGGACAAGCATTGGCGTCTCCAAACCATCGAACGCTTGAGCATAATTCTCAGGGGACCGGGAGCGTTCCACAGATCGAAACATCAATGACAAGCCCTGCGTCCCAGAATGTACGCTAGAGCAAATTTTAAATTTTGCTTGAACAGGGATTCGAGGCCAAAGGCCGAAAAATCCATGACAGGGCCCTTCGGCCCAGAACGTACCCCAACGCCAACCTCAAATTTTGATTGGACAAGCATTGGGGCCTCCAAACCGTCGAATGCTTGAGCATATTTCCAAGTCGACCGGGAGCCCCTCCACAGATCGAACTATNGATCGAACTATGAATCACACGGCCCTTCGGCTCAGATTGTACGTACCCCAGCGCAAACCTTAAATTTGCTTGGACACGGATTCGAGCCCAACGAACGACAAATCAATGACAGGGCCCTTAAGGCCCAGAACGTACCCCAACGCAAACCTTAAATTTTGTTTGGACATGCATTGGGGCCTCCAAACCATCGAACGCTTGAGCATAATTCTCAGGGGACCGGGAGCGTTCCACAGATCGAAACACCAATGACAAGCCCTTCGTCCCGGAATGTACGCTAGAGCAAGTTTGAAGTTTTGCTTGAACAGGGATTCGAGGCCAAAGGTCGAAAAATCCGTGACAGGGCCTTTCGGCCCAGAACGTACCCCAACGCAAACCTCAAATTTTGATTGGACAAGCATGGGGGCCTCCAAACCGTCGAATGCTTGAGCATATTTCCAAGTCGACCGGGAGCCCCTCCACAGATCGAACTATGAATCACAGGGCCCTTCGGCTCAGATTGTACGTACCCCAGCGCAAACNTGAGCATATTTCCAAGTCGACCGGGAGCCCCTCCACAGATCGAACTATGAATCACAGGGCCCTTCGGCTCAGATTGTACGTACCCCAGCGCAAACCTTAAATTTTGCTTGGACAAGGATGCGAGGCCAACGATCGACAAATCCATGACAGGGCCCTTCGGCCCAGAACGTACCCCAACGCAAACCTTAAATTTTGCTTGGACAAGGATTCGAGGCCAACGATCGACAAATCCATGACAGGGCCCTTCGGCCCAGAACGTACCNTAGTAATATCAATGACAGGGCCCTTCGGCCCTGAATGTACCCCAGTGCAAACCTTAAATTCTATTTGGACAAGGATTGGGACCCCCCCCGATCCGTCAGGACTGCAAGCGAGTTCCGCAAATCCGAATATCAGTGACAAGGCCTTAACCTGCTATTTGCCACATGCATGTCTGCGAAATTCGCTTTGATTGAAGGTATTGGCTTGGATTTCGGCTGGCTCCGGTTTGGCTCGCTGTGAGTTGTGTATGGGTGGTCTTGGGGTGGGTATGTCTTTACACTACAGCGCGCTAATCAGCGCGCAATCTGTGGAGCACACCCTAAACCCTAAACCCCCTAAACCCTAAACCCCCTAAACCCTAAACCCCCTAAACCCCCTAAACCCTAAACCCTAAACCCTAAACAATAAACCCTAAACCCAAACCCCCTAAACCCCCTAAACCCCCTAAACCCTAAACCCCCTAAACCCCCTAAACCCGCCCGCCAGCCCTCTCACTTCTGTTGGGGTAAGCGGGCGTCGTCGAGCGGCAGCGAGACCATGGCAGGCTCTGCTAGGCTGCAGAGCCTGCAGGGCGCACCCCTGAGGGGTCGCCAAGCTAGAGTCGCCTAGCTTGTCTCGACGTATATTTTATAACCCTAAACCCCAGGGATTTTGCTCTCACGGAAGGCGCAAATGGACAAGGGTTTAAACCCTTCACGACTTGCAAATGGACAAG
>BGNK01001975.1:5789-20796 GCA_003297005.1 Symbiodinium sp. clade A Y106
AGCGTCAGCCGATTTTCGGCTTCAGCCAGCACCGACCGAATTTAGGCGCCGAATTTCGGCTTCAGAATTTAAGCTTCAGGGGGGGTACGAAACCGGGACCCACTTCCCCGGGTCTCTGTCTCATTTACACACAGGCAAATCGCACCAAATTCTTCTAACGCCCTGCTCCATTGCACTAATTGGTCAAGCTGTGGACATGCGCCCCAACTTGCAATCACCATGGGGAGCAGTGAACCCACTCGATGCCTGCATGTGTCAAGGATAAGACTTCCCGTGTGCAGGGCTCCCAGCTGCACGACCTTTGCCTTCAGAATGCAAGACTACGCGAGGCACACGCCTGGTGCAGAGCCCAGAACATGGGTTTAGAGACTACTATTACTCCATACTACTACTACCACTACTACTACGACAGCGACTCCTACTCCTACTGCTACCACGGCTGCTGGTCTTGCTGCTTTGCATTTTTGATAGCTGCTATGGTTTGTGAGTATTTCAGAGTATTTCAGTACTGGTGAGGTTTGACCTGGTCGAGTGCAAGTGCCAAAAATTTCTGTACTAGTACTGCTTCTGTTATTAGCAGCAACACTGCAAGTACTACACTGAATTCAAGAGAGTTCTCATCAGCCGCTCCGCCGGTTCGTCTCATTACACAGGTTATGCAGATAACAACAATACGACGATCAGTACTTTATGACGCTCACTCGTACATCTAAACTTGACAGCGCAGCTAGCACGTGACTTCAGGCACCGGCTCATTGGGGTCAGTGATGTTGTTGGCGATGCAGAGCAGATGGCGCCCGGAGCTTACGTACAAACCTTGAGCTCAAAACACCGCGGCACTTTCAACTGTCCAACACGGCGGAGTACAGCTCCACAGTAAAAAAGAGTGTTGAGAGTTGAAGGCCTCAAAGAGCTGAAGAGTGCGCTCTCCACTCTCGCACGACAGCTTGTTTAGGCCAGTGTAGTGTAGTCTTCCCATTGGCGAAACCGACCTGCGCCGACAAATGATTGCGATGCAGTAGGGGCTTGAATCTGCACCAATGCAGGCGTGAGCTTTGCGGCGAAGGCACGGCTATTGGGAGTTGTCTTGCTGCGCACTGCATGCTTCGATTGGACATGTTCTTGCACGGTATGTGATGCCTCTCTGTTCTGCGTGGGTGAGCATGCAGAATAGGCATCAGGGCCCAAACGGTCGCCTGTGAACTCAGTTGGCCCAACTGCACATCTCGTCTCGGCACCTGCACATTCACAAATGCCTTCAATGGACAAATCACGCTTGCCTGCGAATTTTGTATTGCAAGGAGCCCGCAGCCCTGACGTGGTGCTGGACGTGTCCGGTCGCTGAAGTTGTTGGGAGTGAAGGGACAGCGAGAGCGATCTGCTTTACTATAGAGTGGCAGCAGCTTACGTTACAACCAGAAGAGTCACAATCTTCTAGGCACTGAGAGTACAAGTCAGCTTGCCGAAGAAGGCACGGAGTAGACAGCGGTTTTTTGTATTTGTTCATGAAGCTGCTTCGAGTCGGAGCTTCTGCAACATGCCAAGGTTGCTGTTTCCCTGTCAGCACTGACGTCGCTGGAGTCCGCTAGAGCTCAAGTTGAACTCGTACAACAAACAAACTCGAGCCGGCTGCAAGACTGGATGACAGTAGAGAACATGCCGAGAAGTTCATCCAACGGATTCACGGCGGATGGTGCTGTTTAGACTGGCCGACATAATCTGGTCTTCAGGCGCAGTGGCTGGGTCGCAGCTGGTGCAAAGGTCGAGCTGGAGAATGCCCGGGAGCCGAGCAAGGGAATCGGCGAACTAGGCGTGGCAAGGGACGACAGCGCCATGACGTATCATGCTTCAATCTCCTTGTGCGGAAGTGATCGCAGACTCAGACTAGACAACATCAGGTGAAGGCTGGCTATGCCGACATTCCTCGAGATGTGCTCAAGGGAATTAACCTTGTGTTCCAGTCCGTGCCTCAACAGAAAGGATTGGAAAAGCCTTTACAGACCTGGCAGTGGCGAAGCCGGAGAGCGGGAGACATGCCTGAGATTGCCTGAGGCCCAAGACCAAAGTCGGCATCGTGGGCACCACCGGGTGCGGCAAGCCACGGGCTCAGCGGCCAGACGCAGGAAGGCGGCCATGCTCGATTGGCCGGCCTGTCTTTGAGGATTGTGCTCGAGCCCTCTCTCTGCGGGTATCCTTGCATCCCATATAACCAATGTCACCAATCTCGATGCGTGGGTAACCCATGCGCTAATGAATACTAATGCAACTCCAACATGCACAAATACGCACGGAATGGGATGTCCAAGGTCGAGCCTTCTCTTGGCGCAGTGCTCAGCATTCAGGGCAGGCCGGCGTGACTTTGAGCAGCTCTGGTGATGGCGTGAGCCCAGGATCTTGGGATTCAGATTCCACCGGATCGCTACGTCTCAGTCTACGCCAGCTGGGAGGCAAAGCATCATAAACCCACAACACCCACAACTGCAAAAGCTCTGAATCATCAAACCCAACTACCGCAAACTTGAAACATCTATACCCAGCCCTGGTCCCCATATGCCCTCGAACCATCCAAAGCATGGACGACGCCTTAGGTGCTTCTGCGCATCCTGGAGCCAAGAGCTGGACGGGCCAGGAGCTGAGACGCTGGCGACTGCACAGCAGGTGTTTCTGTATTTCTGAACAGCACATGCAGCTTTCCAGAGCTGCGACGAGACTGTGAGGCAATCCATTGTGGCCGTTCCTTAGTGCAGACTCTTCTAGCCCTGAAGACACCTGGCCATCTGGCGCCTGCCATTCTGATGATCATTTTCTACCAAGGATTATTTTGAAACATTGACGCTTGAGCAGGTCCTTATCAACAATGTGGACACGCAGAAGCTTGGTATCAGCCTCACCTGCATCGTGAGATTTCTGCTTGTATGGGTGGCTGTGTTTTTGGAGACAACATCATGCAGCCAGGGTGATCCTGCTAACTGTTGGGGACATCTCAACATAAACTGCACAGGAGACTAGAGAAGCGTACTATTTTTGCACACTGCCTTGCATATCTTTCTGCCATGCATAACTTGAGTTGAGCATGGTGACCTCTTTACGCGCAGTGGCAGTTGAAAGAGATGGGTGCTAGATCTCAGCCTGCTCCAAACTCCGACTGAAGCTGCATGGTTTCAGTTTGAGGCCTCATGACCTTGCGTGGAGCGTTGGGTCTGGTGCCACAGGCACTGCGGCAGTGCTGTAAACTGCCATGACCTGTCATCAATGTGTCGGACACATTAATTAAGCTGTCTGTTCCTTCCGGGAGATCCTATGACGGGACGCTCGCATGTGGTGCAGGATCCCATTCTCTTCACCGGCAGCTTACGTCCGGACCGCAGCTTCCGGAAAAGTGAGGTCGAAACGTGTCCAAGCACAGAGCCTCATGTCAGCATGCATACTTTTCAGAAAGCACAAAAGAACGTGTAAAATCAATCATGCCATATGTTGTAGAAGTTTCCGCCTCGATGTCTTGCTTGGGGAAATCACTTACAAAGAAAACCGCTACTCCGAGGTCACAACCTGGACCCCTTGGAGTATTACACGGCCAGAGCTCCCGGTTTTTCATACTTTTGCAAGAGAACATGCTGGCCGAGGCAAGGGGAAGACATGTATCTTGCAATCTGCTTGCAATGTGGAAGCAGGTGGACGATGTGCTTGGCCCTTGCACGCATGAGTCGCTTCTAAGGACGGCCGAATCTGGGAGGCTTTGCGCCCTTACCTTGGTTTGCACAGATGGCTTCAGAATGGACCAGTACTGTCTAGATTCGCACCGTGATGTTCATGATATGAGGCGAGGCAGAGCAAGCCTCAAAGTGGCATCAAAACTGGCTATATCGGTGCGCCTTTGGTTTTGCCATGAAGGCTGGAAAAACTGGTGAGAATTCATGGCGAAGCATCGGAGAATCATCCTTAACGTATTGTATGCAGGCGACACACAATCAACACGTACTTAGCATTTTACATACATACAGGTACGCACAAACATGTAACACACAGGGAATAATGCATCACATAGAACACATGAAGTGCATATAGCACATCTAGTACATTTTGTACATACAAGCACAGGTCTAAACCGAAAACTCCACAAGCTCCTCGTTTCGTGGCAAGGTTATGGCGCCTAATTTAGGGGCCATAGTAAGTAGGACAGGGTTTCAGGCTGAATTGTAGGCGTTCGCCCCCAGGCTGTGCGCACCTCGACGGCCTTGTGCGATCCTTCGTGGGCGGTCTGGACTATCAGGCTCTCCTTTTGCTGAAGCATTTGATGGGCCTTGAATGGTAGGATCCCTAGACAAGACACCACGATGTTTTCCGAATTCTCCACTTTCTAAAGTGCTGGTGAAGCAGGAGGCTAGTATGCAACTGAGAACTAGGCATGCATTCGAACAGGATAAGCAACAAAGTGGGTGACATTCAAAAACTCTTCCCAAGTTTGCAGTTCCACCGGAAGCCCGCACGCGTCGCCGGTGTTGTCGTCAAACCTTTGCATTGCATCTTTTGCAGGTCAGCGACGAGGGCTCCAACTTGAGCTTTGGGCAGCGGCAACTTTTCTGCCTGGCGAGGATGGCCCGAAGCTCAGGCTCCAGAGGACAAGGAATTATGGTTCTGAGGGGTTGTTCGTGGAGTTTGAGTGCGATGGTTTGTCGAAATTTGGGTTTGAGGGTTTGGAATCTGGAAATTTGTGTGTTGAGGAGCAGAGTGCCACTTCTAGCCACGATGAAGCTTGAGGACGCGCATGGTTATACAATATAAGTTTTCTTATGTTAAACTATATTGCACTTGAACTGCAGCGCAGCACAGGTGTTGAGGCAGCCTTCGCTGCTGCTGTTGGATGAGGCCAGGCTGCCGTCGCTTCGAACTGCCGTAAGTGCTCAGAGCTTCTGGCCCCTGGTTGCAGTCCAGGTGCAATATGGTATAATAGAACATAATAAACCTTAGAATTTTATAGCCTTGAGTCCCAGCTTGAGGCAGGAGTCGAAGTTCTGGAGGACTTCTGTCCTCCACCCCAGCACTGTGTTCGCTCGCTTTCGATGGTTTCCGTTTTCATGCCCGCCGCCCAGCCCGATGTCAAAGGCTCACCATGGGACCTAGAGCATCTTTGAGCGGCAGTGTGAAATATGTTCCTGCAGGCGACATCCGCTATTGATCCTCGAACGCAGGCACTTGGGCGGTCCTTCGCAAGGTTGTTCTGATCTTAGCTTTGGGCTGGAAGCCATGAATGAGGTTGAGCATGGAGCGGGATCCGGCGAATCGAACCTTCAAGTCCAGACTAGACCGCATGGTTTGATCGACACTCCCAGAGCATTCTTAGGCACAGGTGGCTAGTCCATGATGGCTCATACCCTGGTTGCAGCAGCCGAAGTAGGAAAGCCGTTGTGCATGCGCATACTGCTGCCATCAGCAGCAGTGAGGCCTTGAACAGTGTGCAGGGCTGTACACCGCGTGCAAATTCTGCGGCCATCGTTATGACAGGATTCGAGCAATTCTGCGAATGTATCTGGGATCATAATCTGTCCCTTGCTTTGTAAAATCGTGTTGAGGACTCGGCATCCCGACCCTCGCTCCATGCGACAGTGCTGGGTAAGCAGGTGTTGTCTGCGCAGTTTTCAACATTAGCCGGTGCATCGGAAGCTACGCAGACCTGCCTTCGAGTGACTTGCGAAACTGCCGTGAGACAGGAGAACGTGCAGGAAACTATCAGTGGGCACCCCAGCATCCGCACAGAGGCAATTGTGTAAGAAAGGCAGGTGGCTGCAAGTTCTGCAAGATCCTGCGCCGAGTTGTCGGTTTCAGCTAGGAACTTGCGCGCCTTCGTTTGTGTTATCTGTGCAACGATATTGCGGGGTGGGTTTAGTTTGGGAGATGACTGCGACACCCTCTGAACTGCAGCTGAGTCCCACGATCTTTTTGAGCTTCCCGCTAAGGTCATGCTTTTCCTGATTCGACACTGGTGGCTATTGCACATCGCCCGAAGACTCAGTGCGACGGGCAACGAGTCCATGACAACAGCAAGGGGCAAACAGGTTGTCGGTTTCGGCGCGGTTTTGAATGAGATCCAGCAGTTGATGCCTGAAAAGAATCCCTGAGCGATGCGTGGGCCTCTGCCCAAGGGTGTCCCTGAGGCCAACCGGAAGAAAGAAACGAGCGAGCAAGTAAGAAGCTAGGATGATGCATGTCAGGCCTGGAGACGGTGCTCGAATTTGACCAAGTGGTAGTGCTGGATTCCGGGGAGGTTGAAGAGTGGGACCCTCAGTGATTGCAGCCTCTGGGTAGCAGAGATGATGGCTCCGAGCCGTTGCTCCTCACAAAGCGAAATTGAAGGCTTGCAGGCTTTAGGATACATTTTGGACTAGTGGGACCGCTTGAGCTCCTCTACCACTTTGGAGTCTTCAGCCGGTGCTACCTTACAGTCATTGCCTGGCCCCAAGGCAAGGCACGCCGAAGGAGCTCCAACAGCTCCAGGACTTGATCAAAGCCCTGGATGTAGAAGCCCATACTTATACAACGGGATCCTTTTCATACGGACCCCGAAGTAAGGCACCCTTGCTTCGCTGAATCTTGTGCTGTCTTCTGTGCACTTGCTAGCATGAGCAGCATTACTATATGAGAGGTGGAGGGTTCTGGATGAGGATATGTATGGCTTAGGATTTTAAGTGCTTTGGGTTGAAGGGTTTGCGGGTTTGGTGATTTTCGCCGATTGTCTCATGCAATTCCAGCCGCAAGTCGATGGAGGATGGCCAGTTTCGGAGGATGCTCGCGGCAAAGAAGGCCCTTCCTGCACTGGCATAGTTCGAACTGGCGCTCTTTTGCTGGTAGTAGGTTTCACGGGAAGTTTGGTCATGTTAGACTTGATTTCAGTATACTGTTATGTGTCTTGGGCGACGATATATCAACTCAAGAGGTTGCCAGGGAGCGAGTGAGAAATGAGAGGTTTCTCAAAAACATTCAGGACTACGTTCGCATCATGCGACAGCTAAAGGGCAGGTTACGAGCTGACCCCTCGATACTTTCTTCGATGACGCAACATCGCGACGCTGGTAATGTGGAAGAGTGCCGTCCGTCGATGCCAAGATCGGACCCTTCAAACCTCTAAGCTGCACTGGCACTGCACCCTTTTGTTTGCTAGCAGTGACTCGAGTTCTGGGGTTGCGACTTGGTTGGATCGAAGGTCCACATTGAGTGTTTCCCCGGCAATCGGTTTCAAAACCACTTTCCTGCCTATGCAGCGGTGTAAAAAGGAGCCTTTTTGCCTGGCCGTGCAGGTGTGGTGAACTCCTCGGCAGACCAAGGTGCCCTGACCATCCGCCACTTGTGCTTTGTTTCCGAATTTCCTGGGGGGCTGACTCTGAGATGCAGAGCGCACAAGTGTAGCTCCTGTCACCAGACTCGGGATAACTAACTTGTCCTGTCCTGCATTGAAGCCATGCTGGTCCCGTAGACGCTTAGCTGATTTGCGCCCTCGAATCTTGCTGACCCACAGCATCCTTCACAACCAGATCCAGCAAGACGACTATATAGAGCATCCACGTCTACCCACGGCAGGCTCCCCAGCGAGCGCAGGGTGAGGACCCGCTTGAGCTTCCAACGGCCCCGTACAGGGAAGGTAGGTCGGTGGACGAACAGGTAAGCATACATTGAATTGAAGGACATAGGGAAGTCACTTTGATTGTCTGTTCCAGTTGCACCGACCGGCTACTAGCTGCATGCCTCCTTGAGAGGCGGCCCAAACGGGCGTATAGAGTCGTGCTATAGTTTCTTTTCAACCTCTCCTGCATCTGGCAGCCTGCATGCGGGAAGAACAAAGATCAGTGTTTTGCGCGTCTTTCCAGCTAGGCTGAAACTTGCCCCTGCATTTTGCGAGAATGGACCTTTGGGCGATTGAGGTTTCGTTGCTTACCCGGGTGGCTCGAAATTAGGATGTGGGGGTAGGGGCTAAGGGCACCCCTACAAGCCCACAGGTTCATGGACCACCCAAGAGCAGACTCAATCTCCGGGCGTAAGTAAAGATCACATCGACTTACTTCCAGCACCATTTGCCCTTAACATCCCTTAACTCAGCCATGCGGTGGTCGCTCCTCCGCATTAGACGACGTTTGCAGACGCACAGCCGTGCAAAATGTCGTTCAAAGGCCAGATCGTTTCGCCTTCAATCCTTCGCTGCTGAAGTCTTTCCATTCTACAGCGCACAGCTGACGCCCGAAAGCTTTCAGGCAGCCCGACACTTTTGACTTGACATGCCCTTGTCCCATGTCGGTCCTGGCCCCATCGGGTTCCGAGGAGCCGTGACCCCAGTTTCGGTTTGAGCTTGGGCGTGTCTGTGTGGGTGGGGGCTTTGCATGCATGGTTGCAGCAGAGACGTAGGCACATGGGCAAGGCTGCTTCAGCCTTCAACCCACGGTATTGGGATTGCACCCAAGTTGTCTATGAGCATTCGTAGCTGCAGCCAAGAGCCTGCAAGATCCAAAGACTTGCGCTGCCCAGGGCCGACAAGAAGGTGCTGGGCCTATGCGGCTCGGCAGAGAGCTAGGAGGTCCTTTATTTAAAGTGTCTGACATGCTCGGCGTCGTGCCACACGCGTCCCGAGACATACGCAGTCGCTCACGGTGGGGACAGCCGGCTTATTATGTCAAGTTCACTTCATTGATTCATCGAGCCGGAGTTGGTTTCTCAGGCAAGCTCTATGTGCTCCGCACGGTCCTCGGTTTCCAAGTTCGAACTGTCATCATGCAATTGCGGAGAATTGCCGGGATAAAGCCGCTAGGGGTTTCAACAGCTGCTCCACATTTCCACCGGGAACTCATCCCTCAGTGATAGAAGCTGAAGCTCACGAACCTGGGCTTGAAAGCAGAACCTAGAGATATTCCACACGGTTCGCAACATGAGGTGAGGATGCCTGGGAGGCAGGCGTGGGAAAAACTTGAGGTTCTGGTTGGGGAAGAAGGGAGCGCGGGACGGTACTCTCCCTGCTCTTGTGGTGAAGACTGACCAGGCCGAAGATCACGCTTTTACAGGACGCCGAAGGATTAAATTCCGACTGCCTTGCCGTTTCGATGCCAGGACAGAGGAACTGGGCGGGCCTCTGTTAATGCCGTCCATGGCTCGGAGAGCAGCGCTGCTGCAGTGTTGGAGAGCACTGTGCAAGCAAAAATGAAGGCAGCTGCCTCTGCGAGGCTGCGCGAGACAAGAGGCTGCAAGTGCACAACGAAGCCGGCGAGGTGCTTCTCTACGTGCGAATCTCGGGCATGGGAGGACAAACTACTCACCCTATTGCCCTACTGTGTATTTGCGAGGATCTTACAGGCTCGGAAGCTTTTCTGGCTAGCTGATATTGGGTTGATCAAGTTGCCATGAGCAGCATGAGTACCAACAAGCGTGCCGACCAGCGACCAGATGATGTGTGCACTTCTTGCACATTGTTGGTTGAATGGGCTTTTCCACAGTTTTTGTTAGGATGACAATCCAAGGTCTAAGGTTCTCGGAAATTCACAGGCTGTGCGATGTAGCTTGAACTTGCACGGGATGTGGCGTTCCTTCGAAGGCTGAGAAGATAATGGCGGATCGCCGCTGGTTTTGTCTGCAAACCCACCTGTCTGGTCTGGATCCTCGACCTTCTGTGCTTGGGTGCATTCTGCATGGGACCCTCCCCTTCATGCGAATCCCGTCCTCAGATTCAAATCTGTCACCGGCTCTCGCTTTGCTTCATGGATGGCTTAAATGCCGCAGCCAAGGATCGGCCTGCCCTGCCACCGGAGAGCTACCGACTACAGGCGCTGCATGGGCCATGAGCTGGGGCATGCTTTGGGGAGCAATGGTCGTCGTCGCCGCCAAGGCGTGCTGCCGTTGGCGGTGGTGATGGTGGTGGGGGTGGTGGCCGTGGCGGCAGTGGTGCTGGTGCTGGTGCTGGTGTTGGCGTTGCTGCTCGTTGAGGCTGCCTCTGCAGCTGCTGCTCGTTGTCCTTCTCGCTGCTGGTGGTCCGCTTGCTGTTGTGGCATGCCGGCTGAGCCGGCTGCCCACACCCCACAACCCCTACAGTGCACGGACCACGAAGGGCCAGTATGGAGTCTGCACGGCTCGATAGACTGACGCGCCAAGAAGTTTGTGATGGCAGGGGGACGACGCTGTAAAATCCATCGTCGCCGGGCCCTGACAGCTGGATCCCACTGCCTGGGTGATCGGTTTAGGGTTTGAGTTTATTTTTGTCTGGCTGCCTGGGATGATCGGTCCCTTCCATGGGTTGTTGCTGATTTCAGGGAATTCTTGTCAACGGCTTTCCACTGAGCTGATTAGCTTGGCAGACATGAGCCATCCATAGCCATCCCGACTGCTCCGAAATCACGTATCAGATGAAGCACAGGACACAGGGCGTTCGTAGACCTTCCGTCTGAATCTCTGTAGCTTGTCTTAGGTGTGGGAAGACGTGGAGATGGGCACTCAGATCCCTGGAGCAGCTGGGGATTGCAGGAACTCTCTAGCAGCCTTTTGAAGTGCCTCGAAATCAGCCTCCCAGACATCCGCTGGTCCTGGCGACAGAAATGAAGTGTTTGCATCATTCTCGGTAAGCCGGCTTCACTTCCCAACGCCTGGGAGATGTTGAACTGTTGCCCTTTGCTTTTGTCGGACTGCTTGAGTGCCATGCCTGCTACGGACCAAAGATGCACGCTCTCACTTGATTTGTTTGGGCTGGACGGGTTCTGAGTTGAATTCTGTTATCCGTGTGCGAGCGCTCAAGGCTGATGATATTGGCCACTGAGGCAGCAGACAGACTATGCGCTGAGCTTCCGAGATGCTGCCGCTGGGCTTTGCTTTCAAACATCGCAAGTCGAAAGCGCATCGTCAACACAGCATCAAAGAAACGTTCGAACGTCGGCTCTACGCTGACACTGGCTAACAACACATGCGAGCATGCAGACACAATAACATGCCTACACGTGCATGCACGCCCACACACGCACACACACATACACACACACACACTGCTTGACTGCATCATGCAGCCGTCCAGCATGCAGAAATTGCTTATGCTGTTCTTGCTGGGATACCTAAGTCTAAACACATCGGGTGCATGTATACATCAGACTTCGCACCCGAATCCATGTGTGTAGAAATGCACGCATTGCACACATGTTCAAAGGCGCGGATTTACCCGCCTCTCCATCTCCCGTTCTGCTGCCCCACTTCTGCTCTTGCATTTTCTGCTCTCCCGCCCTTCTCCTCTGCTCTTTCCCCATCCCTGCAAGCCACTACAAGCTTGTACAAACACACCATGTCCAGGCTATGCCTGTATTCCGCACTTAGCGCTCAGGAGAGCGCCGCTCAGCTTTTTGCCGAGCTCCGCAAGCGACCTAGTCCGGAGAGCGGGTTTGGGCCCTTAAGGTTGGCGGTTCATGACTTTGCGACACGCTTCAGTTTGGGGCTTTTCTGGGGTTTAGGTGTGTTTAAGGTGGTTTTGGGCTTCTTTTCTCCGTCAAAAGCACAAAACAACCGACGAGGTTGCGGTGATTGATGCCAAATGGCTGTGAAGCACAAGTATTGCTCCGGATTGCAATCGTCCAACTACTGTACTCGCGAGCTCTACGCCCCAAATCCTTGGAGTTTTGGCTATGTCTTCATGGGCCTGTAAAAGAGATCTGGGACACCTGCAAGAGGGAGTAGCTAGTTCACGGCTGGACGCGCAGCAGGGCTTGTGTTGCAAGGATGGTGTGGTGGTTGTCAATGCTTCGGGTTAAACATGGCTACTTGCCCCGTCTTCGATTTTGATTACAGACTGTGAACCGAGAGACCTACCCGGCCAGTCCGAGTTGTGAGAGCGTAAACGGCTCGTCTTACTCCGACTGGACACCGAAGCCTTGCCTGCCTGGTGCGGACTCTCACAACCCTTGTTGCGCTTTCCAGTCCTGTGTTCATCACCTGTGTAGACACGAAGCACTTGAAGCGAGGCCTTGAGACGGTGTGGCCCTTGGAAGTGCTGCAAACCATTTTAGCATACTTTAAGTTACTTAAGGGTAAACATGAGTATCGTATCTCATACCCAGTAGTATATATCTGTATGTTTTGATATGTAGTAGTGTGTACAAGTAAAGAGTAGTATGTTATTGTTTTTGCTGTATATCTTAGTACATCACGGTACGCGGTAGTATGTTATTGCATAGGATGAGTTGCACGTTGCAAGGTTCGAGGCCTCTTGTCCCTTATCGGGGTTTGAGACTTCAGGTGCTCTGGGCCGGTAGAGTCGCTGCAGACCGGTTGCAAAAGGTGCTCTGAGCATTTTTGCAGCCTTGCAGGCACAACCGCCTCAGAACTCAGCATGGCGAAATCATGGGTAGGGCTTGCGGCGGCGTGCGATGTTGAAGTAATGCTGCCATAGGCAATGGAGCACTTCATGCCACGGTGTATGGTGATCTTTCAGACTCGCGGCATGTGGCCAGGAGACTCCAACACAACTGCTCTCTGTGCAAGACCATTCATTCATGCGGGATCTTCCTTGGGTGTGGATCATTGCGACTTGTGGATATGTAGACTTTATGCATGTGCTGAGGGTATATCACATATTGCAATATATGACGATATGTTAATCTCTCTATGCAACATACGAACAAAATGATATTATGAGTCAGCTGCTTTTTCTCTTCATCGTATCGCAACTGGATGCTTTGCAACATGTTACAATATACTAGAACACATTGCATAGGACTACACTATATTACATTAACCTGAATAAGACTACGGTATATGAGAACAGATTATCAGATACATTACTATTACTGTTTTTTTTGCTATATAACATTTACTATTATATGATACATTATATACCATACACAATATATTGCAAAATACATGTTGCATGTGATAAACTCTTAATCAATAACCTAAACTACTATTTATTTTCCTGTAGTTCGGGGAAGTGTGTTGTGGTATAGTAATGCATTCTGTTATATTGCACTGTATTCCCCATCCTGTTATGCTATGTTGTATTTTATGTATATGTATATACATTGTTATGCATTCAAATTGTAGGGTATTTTCTGCCTTGTGTATCTTAGATTTCGTGACTATGTAACATGCAGTCTTACATTCATTAGGTCATATACAGTTCATCATAGAGTACCTTATACACATTACTTTACTGTTATCTATTGGATATAATCTACTATGAGCTGTTTGTAGAAGTTCAATATATTTTGCATATTTGTTATTCTAGTTTGTTTGTAATATATGGACTAATATTGCTTGTAATATGTTACTTAAAATGTTAAATGCCAGTTTATATCATGTCGTGTTACGTAAACAGATTCGAAGAATGTATACACATATTACATACAGTTACATACATACAGTTACATACATACATACATACATGAGGACATGCCATGCCATGGTAATATGCCACGCCATGCCATGCCATACATTACATACATACAAACTTACGTATGTTGAACAAGACCAGTTGCAAATTGAGGCTGAGCATGTGCTGCCTTCGCCAAAGACGGAGAGTTTGCGACACAGCTTCTGGGTGTGCATGTTTTCCAGGTTCTACCCGCAAGTTCCCCTGGGGTTTTGTTTCAGTACAGTTTCACGGCATGAGTGTGCGATAGCATTGCTTCCACCTACCTCTACAACCTAGAGTCCTTGAGGTTGTGAACTCGACAACCGGCCACTTCGTCCTGGAAACCGGAGCATGACCACGCGTGCACATTTTTGAATCCTCCTTTCACTCCTTTCAGCCTGGTTCGATCAGCGCGGAAGCAGGCACTATGCTTGGCACCCAGTTACATTGGCAAGCGTACGTGCTACGCTTAGGAGGTAGTTCTGCGCGAAAATGAGAATAATGCTTCCAGTTGTATGCAAAGTGGGTAGACAGAAACGTGCACATCCTTGCAGCAGTAAGGTGTCTGGAAAGTCAATGTGTAGAGTGCATCTCCTGTCTTCGTCGCCATGTCTGGCCATGCGGTGATGGTGGAGGCGCACCATCAGCGCCGGCATGGCATGCAGCGCGCTCGCCCCAAGTCTGCAAAGCCCAGCGAGGGCGTCATGGATGACTGGACGCCAGAGGCGGTGAGAGACTGGCTGACGGAGGTGGGCTACCCGACTGTCGGCGAAGCCGCACTGCGTGCTNGTCATGGATGACTGGACGCCAGAGGCGGTGAGAGACTGGCTGACGGAGGTGGGCTACCCGACTGTCGGCGAAGCCGCACTGCGTGCTGGCGTCTCGGGTTGTGCGCTCCCTTTTTTGGGCCACGAGGGCTTTCGAGAGCTTGGTCTTGAGAGCACTGTGGAGCGTGTGAAGGTTCTGGGCCTGTTGTCGAAGCTGACTTCACAGTCGGGAACGGCGGAGACGAAAAAAGAGTCATGCTGGCAGGAGCTTCGAAGACCTTTGCCCCAGATATCCGCGGACTGCTGCCGAAGCAAGCCTCGTTCGGCTTGGAGCCGATTGAAGCAGGTCGCAACCAAGATAGATAGTGTGGCGTGGGCAGATCACAAGAAACCTTGGTTTGAGCACTTGGCAATGTCAGGTAGGTCACCCGATGCAGTGCGCGAAGCTTTCATGGCACAGCTGGACAGCTACAACCTGCTGACCCTTCTCCTACTTGCCACGGTCCTGCCCACGTCGGTATCCATTGGGGTGGAGTTAAAATGGGATGCAGACGGGATGCCGACATCACGGTTCAAGCTGGCATGTTTGGTCTACAGCGTGATGTACAGCATTGTCATCTTTTTTCACTTTTCCCTAAACCACATCACCTCCGTGCTTGTCACTGACGTAAGCACAGCGAACTTCCAACTGTTCTTAGATGCGTTTGGCAAGGATCTCATGGCGGATGTGGGCATATACTTCCTGGTGGTGTACTACAACTTTTTCGCTTGGGTTCTTCTGTCCATGGCAGCAGTGATTGCTGAATCTGCGCATTGGACGGTGTGGGCTGTTGCATTCCCATGCGGCTTGTTGCCCGTTCTCTTTCTTCTGTTTTTTGCAGCTAAT